>NMRB01002433.1:85739-102211 GCA_002633025.1 Notospermus geniculatus
AAGTGTGAACAGCTCTTCTTCACGAGTGTGAACAGCTCTCCTCGAGCCTTTGAGGAGCTCAACTGATCTTCAGATTTCAAACGTGAAGCACTGATGAGCCAAGTTAGAGCTCACATTTCTCAACTCAATATTGAAAGATTAGGTTGCAAATGGGTTAACACGTTGACTGCAGGCTACGTTTATACTCGTAGTCGCTGATCTCCTCCCCATTGCCAGCTACGAGTATACTCGTAGTTGGGCTAAAGCATTTTCTGTTAATGTTGATAAGCTTGGCAATGACGAAGAGCCTTCCAATGATCATACTGGCAGTGGGGATTGACCAGATGTATGGGAACACGCTAGAGGGCGTACAGCTATGACTCGTAGTTAGCAATATGAAATAACTTGAAATAGGCCCAGGGGTTCATGGCATTGGCGGATGAAAACGATATTTTGGCCATGGCAGCGAATGGGTTAAGCTGGTGGCATGATTCGCGGCTAATGGGGGAAGTAAAGCACGGAGGCTACAATGTTTTCAATGGAAAGGTTTCAATCAGGAACCGGAGGAACTAACGTCACGACGTGGCGCTGTGAGCAGTGCGACCGAAGTTTCTTTTTTCTAACGTTATTTCCATTTATTTCCGGCGTGAAAATCACCCTTGCGTTTCGGTCACCTGGCATTAAAATTTACACCATCTTGTAGCAGATGAAAATGTCTGCAGTTTTGCAATGCTTTTTTCCTTAAAATGAAGACATAGATGACGATTTCGGCAACGTCTTTATCTCATTTTTTCTGTAGAAAATGTACAGCGGATTTTTTCATGGCGTATCATCAACACATAAAACGACGTCAATGACGTCGTTTCGGTCGCACTGCTCACAGCGCCGACCTGTCGGGATTTCCGGCACGCGGGTTCCTCATTGGTGAGCTAAGTAAAATCTTTGAATGTGTACTTGCTTGGATACACGACTGAGGAGTGAAAATTCGCTTCATGCAAGTTCGTAACGCTGGCTTCTGGAGGTGTCATGCAATACTACACCTTCCATCCCAGCCAATGAAAGTAGTTGGGCGGAGGAGGCTTCCACAGTCCGCATCAGTTGCAACTGCTGCGCGATACGTTCATGGCTGTCTGAAAATGACTGACCAATCAGGGTCGAGGTTGCAGACTGCAGAGAATAATCGCAATGGCAGGCAGTAGACGGCTTCAAAATTGACAAACCAGATAAAAGTGACACCCTTCTCTAAAGCTGCACTTCCACTACAAAAAAGCTGGTATTTGCCCATTCTTATTCTGCTTCCATTACAGAATTTCCATGTCCGGTTCTATTAAGTGCGGATCTATTAAGCTCGGATAGGAAAGCCGATCATACACCCGAATATAAATTAGATGCGGATTAACAATGGTGTTTCTCTAGTGGAATGGCAATAAGTCCAGATCTATTTGTAGTATTATGATCGGCTACAGGTGGCTTAAGATCGCTTGCGGCATTGCGCATGCTCGAAAGTACCAGAACAATACGCGGTTCATTCCACGTATCGCCATCTGTAGCCGAACTTACGAACCTCAAATCCAGTAGTGGAAGCGCAAGCCGTGAAATATCCGGTCTTATTTTAGATGTGATATTATTAAGACCGGATCTAAAAGCTGTAATGGAAGCGCAGCTATAATCAAATTCAAACAGCATCAAATTTTAAACTGGATTGAAGTTACATGTAGTACATGTAATTTATGCCAAATTGGTTAAGGGCCGTATTCACGGGTCGCACTTTAGCCTAAAGTATAGCTTAAGTTAGACTTTCTCTATCAGGGTGTCTACAGCCTGTGGAGCACCAAATTTAAGACCTTTTTAAGACTTTTTAAGACCAAATATCGGCAAAATTTAAGACGCATTTTCTTCTACACCTCCCCCCGGTTTATAGATACCCGACTGGGTTTTTACCAGAAAAAACGTGATAGGGATCAATGTGGCTGGGAAAGGCAGATGTCTAGGCGAAGGGGGATTTTTGGATTTTAAAAGTCTTGAGATGTGATTTCCCGGCATTTCAGAGCCAAAATTAAGACCTTTTTAAGACCTTCTTACAAAAATTGCCAAATTTAATACTTTTTAAGGCCTTAAAAATGGAAGTTCCAAATTTAAGACTTTTTAAGACTTGTAGACACCCTGCTCTATGCTTGAAGCATTGAGAAAAGTCAGACTTTAATGAAAGTGTCACCCGTGCATACAGCCCTTACTCTTTCACTGCCAAAGATCGTCGATCAATATTTTTCAACTTTAGTTCAGTAGATGACCATCAGATGTCTCACCAATCGCTAATGTTATTCCTATGCATTCCACTGGTTTCTTTCACTTTCTCTCGCATTGAACCATCAAAATTTGTGGTTTTTGTGACCCAGACGGTGTGGAGGGGTGTGCTGTGGTCCTTTTTTGGGTAAAAAATCAATAGTTTTTGGTGCAAAATATCATTTCTGCTACTATCTGTATCACAGTCAAACTGTCCTCTACCTGTACTTTTAGCAGACGACTACATCACCATCATCACCTCAAAATCTCATCACTGACTAAAGTTTATAGTCTACCAGAATCAGAATAAGTGTTACTACTGACCTATTCCCCTGTCATCGACTTGTGGTGCACTTATCCAGCGCTGGGCCTGGTCAATCTTCCCAGCTATCGTATGAGCAGGCTTTGTGACACCAAGTTTCTCTGCTTTGTCCACAACGCCATTACAGTCAGCATTAAGACGCTCCAGGGCCATGCTGAGATTCTGTTCTAGTTCTCTAGCTGCTGGTGTGTTACCCTGAAATGCAAATCAAGTATGATACTGTAAACCGTGATATTTTCGCGACGCTAAATGTTCGCGATTTTGGTGATCTACGAATTCGCGACGAATAAATATTCGCGATTGGAACCCTTCAGCTTCAAAAGAATAATAAGAAGAGTAATTTTCGCGCGATTTATGTTTGCGTTTTGACCCTTGAACGCGAAAATCGTGAAAATAAAACGCGCGTGAAAATTTCACGGTTTACAGTAACAAGGTTTCCGCCGGGAAAAAAATATTTAGGGGGGGGGGCACAATCCAGGTGGCTCCGGCTGAATTTTTTTCCAGAAACCAGGAGATGTGTTTTCCAAGCATTTCAGAGCTTACTTCCTGTGTACAGATCTTTGTTCAACTGTTTTATCTCTTGAATGAAAATAAGGACAATTTAAAGACACTGCTCTGCAATAATAAGGGGGCCAAGCCCCCCTTCAGATCACGAAAGGGGGACTCCTGCCCCCTTGCCCCCTCTGGCGGAAACCCCCGGCCCCCTCACTCCTTAATTTTAGGGTACACTATGCTTGTTCCTGAGTTTGAAAAGGACCCCCTCATGGAAGGAACCAAGGAAAATTTTCCACCCCTTTCTGCAGGCTTTTTTCATCCAATTAGACCCCCTAATGGTGGAAGGAACCAAGATATTTTCACCCCTTTTTCGGGATTTTTTATGCAATTAGACACCCTAATTTTGAAGGACCCAAGGGATTTTCACCCCCTTTTTACAGGCTTTTTCATTGAGAATAGGACTTTCATACCCCTTTTTATTATTTTTTCAGGAAGAGAAACTTTTGCCCCCCTTTTAAAGAATTTTTCGGGAGAAAAGTCATTCAAAGTACCCTATTTTAAGTGTTTTTCGGGAATTTTTTCCCGAAGACTGCTGCCGAAAATGACCCCTTTTCCCACGAAAATTGTAATGAGCATGCGGTATGGTTGACACCTGAGTGGGGGGGAGGGCGGGCAGAAACCCTGGATAATGCATTTTGGGGAGCACCTTTAACAGTTGGATGGCACCTTCACCAGTGCATCGACGTTCAATTTCATCATTTCATTTCATCCGAGGTCTCACCTGTCCTCTCTTCCTCATTTCACAGAGCTGCTTCATCATCGACTCAATCCCAGCAACATTTCGTAACATGTTGTCCCTCATCACAGGATCGGCACATCTCTCGGCAACTTTCCTCGCATCGTCGACGATCTGTCGCAGGGCCAACGCACCAATATTCGCCTCGTCTAACGCTGGATTGGCTAACCATTCATTAGCTGACGCTGTATTTGTCTCAAGCCTTTGCTAAAAAATAAATTATTAATTTCATAAGATACCGTATACACAAATATTTTCGCGAATAAAAATTACCGCGAAAATCGCGAATTGGTCAATACCACCGCGAATACTATTACACGCGAACCATTTTCCAATCACCGACGATCCCACACATACATCATGGTAGACTGGTTCCCGTCTTTGCCGCTGCACTCCCTCTGGCACTCCCGTTCCGCTAGCGGAGCACCAGCAGTGTGGAGCGGCAACGACGAGAACCAGTCTAACATCGTGGTTTGCACGAGACACTGATCTGTCAATCACTCAGCTATCATGGTGCCCCGCCAGCTGTGAGGTTGATTATGACGGCGCGGATTTCTTTCTTTTCGGTGGATTTCGTACCATAACTGTCACACTCGCCATTGAAAATGCAGCGTTTTTGAAATCTGACATCAGGACCCCAACCGTGAATATTTATCCACGCGAAAAGGTACTTTCGGACCCCAACCGCTAAATATTTTAGCCGTGAAAATATTTGCGTATACGGTAGATTCTTTTCTATCACCCTAAAGTACGATTAACCTCTTGACTACCACAACTCAAAAACCCGTCTGTACCAGAGCCTTTTTTAATTTGTGAGATGATGTTTTTATACCCATGTTTATTGTGATAGACCCCATAAACTATATATTTCTGTAAAGCTGATTGACTCGCCTATCAATTGATATTGGTTGCAAGTCCATATAAGTCAAACAGTCTATTCATTGCTGTTGCAGAGGCTATTGTGCGTGACTTAGACTTCCTCGCCAAAATATCAACAGTGGCGCCATCTGTATGACGCAGGTCGAACTATGAGAAGCAGACGATATCCATGCACCCCTGTGCACCTGTACACACCGATAGAATCATGCCTGAGCATATCGAACTCTACACTACAATACATTATGAAAAGACCAATAGCTACGTCGGCGGTATATAAGTTTGTTTATTTGTGACGTATGTGTACGTCGGCGGTAATCAAGAGGTTAATCATCTGGACCACGATGGGAGGCAGGGTTCTCCACAGGGTTTGAAACAAACCGGGCGCTGGTGACGTCACACGGTTACTGATATCAGAAGCCACTGCCGCATGCGCATCCTCAGGGGGGTCTGGGGGCCTCAACCACAAAAATTCGAAATCTAGAAGCCCTGAAATGCGATTTCCCGGCATTTCGGAATGCAAATCTAGCTCCTGTCAGTGCTTGCAAAACTTCAGTGTTATTTAAAGTGAATAATATTGACCGGGTGGCAGGTTTTTTTTACCGAGCAGCAGATTTTTAGACCGGGCGCTGAGATCAATCCTGCGTTTTAGAACGGGCACTGCGCCCGTTCTGTTACGCTAGTGTAGAACTCTGGGGAGGACCCTTTGGTTGTAGGCAGCCTGTTGGTGAAGTCTGGCTATTGAAATGCATTTTATTGGCAGGACACTTCTAGCCAATCCCATGCACCATGCCCGTGTTCAATTAATAATAATGATATTTACTGTTTTAAGACCATTACACTAGTGTCTCAACTGTCTTTACACATAAGACATACAATTTCGAATCAAGGCCTAAGTGGCATGTTCTATTTCAAACCAAGGTTCAGCTGGTTAGAAAACAATGTGCGTTGGACCGTTTAGAGTAAACCCTAAATTCATTGTTGTCTGGTTAGGCCATACCAATTTGATTGTTAGTTTAACGGATTTCCCTCTACCCCAAATTGCCAAAATGAAATAAAATTTTTTTATTTCACCCGCATCTCCAATTCACAGTTTTCAGTTTAAAAAATACTTTTTTTGTGCCCGCACCACTCAATCACCCTCAGTGAAAAAATAAAAATAAAAATACCATTTTTTTGGCTTGGAAAACATGCGTAAGTGTCTCTCAAGTCGCGAACGCTGGGCGGAATACATGCCTCACAGCGCCTGGTAATCTGGGATTCCGTAATGTGAACTGGTGGTAACCCCGTAGATCAATGGCCGATGAAGAGACGAGTAATATTGTCATTCAAACAATGCTGATGTGCATCACAGTGAAGTTTATCAGTTCAACTCCTTCATTTTATTTTTATTTTTTTTTCGCCAGCAGCATGCCACTTTTGATGAAAAAGATCCGTTAAACTAACAATCAAATTGGTATGGCCTTACTTGGCGTTTCACTGACATACGCCCATCGGGTCTAGATGATTTAAACGTACTATAGTCCATTCCAGATAACTAAGGCAAATCGCACTTGGCTAACCTTCAGTTGTGGTTAGTCTATTACTAACAGCTTGACCACAACACAGCCAATAGGCAAGGTGACATGCATTAGCTCTTGTTACACTACATAAAAAACCCGTGTCGAACCCGGGTTTTTTCTGGTCACACCTCTTAAAAACGCGGTGTAATAATCCCCTCCGAGCTCGAACGGGTTTTGGAGGGCATAATTTAGGTCCCCGTCACAAAATTTGAGTAGTATTGACAGGCACCGGGCCTCAGGAGGGATTTTTCAGAGCCGGGCTAGACCCGGGTGTCAAAAAACCCGGGTATTTCAATGTAGTGTAACCACGGCTATTATTCTCTATACCATTGGACCTGTTAAAGTATTGTGCAATAGCTCGTCAAAATAGTGAACAGGGTCGTGTAACATTGCAGAGTTCAACCTAGTACCATTTGCCTTAGGTATCTGGAAAGGACTATATAATGCTGCTGCCTCCCCTCAGCAGTGAAGACTTAAGAGTCTGGTCTGATGAACCAATCCACTAGCCTGGTTCCACTGGCCTCTACAGATGGCGTTGGGGTAGGAGAGTATGAGGCCCGGTACGCGCTAATGAAAAAGCCCTGAAAACAGGGCTTTTGTGACGTCACCAACTGTCGACAAGATGGCGGCGTTGTAACCGCTTCGATGAGAAAATTTTGGATTTTTCGTTGATTTCTAAGGGCTTTTTCAATAGCGCGTACCTGGCCACATGCTCTCCTACCCCAACGCCATCTGTCGAGGCCAGTGGAACCAGGCTACCAATCCACCAGAGAGACGGATAGGCAGTGAAAGCTCATGCAAAATGCATCACACATGTGTGGTGGTCCAGGAAAACCCGTCGGAAGTGGTTGAATGATCAACAAGGGCTGTCAGATTGCCTGTGCACTGATCTGCTGCTGTTCACCTGTTACGTAGAATATTTCCGCTATTGAAACGTGCGGGTTCAGCAAGCCCATTAACCCTCCTCAAATGCGACATCCAACGGGTTTTCCTAGACCGCCTCACACATTATTACAAATTGGGTTCAACGTAATAACAAGATAATCAAACCCATGACCTCATCTACACTAACCCCACAAAGTAGACAAAATATAAGACATGTGACCCACTCTTGCAAAAGCAGTCACATGTGGCTCAGAAGGTGAGCCTCAACGAACTAAGATGACACCAGGAGAGAATGGAAGAAATAGACTATTTCAGGTTTCATAATAGACAGACAATACTGAAAGTGACAAACATTTGGCCTCAACCTGCCAAGCTAAGAGGGTCATGTGACTGGTTTTGCCAGAGCGGGTCACATATGTCTTGCAAAATATCACAATATTGATTCCTTTTTTGTTAAAATCTGAAAATCTTGGTTCATCCTTGACACACTGTGTTGTCTAGTAAAGTCCTTTTTTTCACTTTTCTTCTTGCAAGCCTACATGAATCTAGCGATGGAAGAATGATCGTTCAGACAACCTACCGTAGCTCGTTTCATGATGGTGATGTCATCAGAATCCCATTCATCTTCATCATATGTCGTCAGTTGAAGCACACGCTCAATTTCTGCGATCTCCAGCGTCATCTTATTCACAACATAATTCCTATTCTCTTGTGCCTCTTGAAGTCCAACACCACCTGTAAGTCATATCAATAAGCCAGGCTCTTGTGGGTTTTGGCCTCATTTTTGGTTCACATTAGGGACACACACCGCATGAGCTACTGCAAAATCTTGTCCGCAGTCAGGTGTACTTCACTGCGGACAGAAATTAGGTCATCCAGGTGTGCTGTGTGTATTTATATATCGTGGTATGCAGGGCTGGCCTATACATTAGTTTCGCAGTAGCTCACGCGGACTGTGCCCCTTATGACCACTACCAATGCAGTGTTCTCCACAGGTTTTGGTCTAAGAGGGGCGGCAGTGGGCGTGGTGCCAAAAGCACCGCGCCAGGCGCCCTCTGGCAGGGGGTCTGGGGCCTCCCCCAGCGAAATTTGGATTTTAGGTGCTCTGAGATAGGTTTTCTGAGCATCTGAGATGCATAATTGAGTGATCTAAACCATAAATATTAGGACCTATATACTGACGGGATAGGCAACTCGGGCGTGTCACGTGACCATCTGTGTTAATTCCCGTATGCACGCTGCATTGCTGTGAAGGCATAACTTACTTTATAAAGGACGTTGAATGTTAAGCAACATAGGCTTTTAGACGTAAGGTTTTATGTTTAGCATTTGATAGGTTATGGATTATTCGTCGCTAAAATGACCCCGCTGATCAGCCTTCATTTAAAAATGGCGGCTTTGAATGCATTTCGAGGGAAGTCTCTGCACTTTTCAGTTGAAATAAACAAGAAATGATGGGACAATATGTCGGTAAATTGGCCCACATCATTTCGATAGATCAAGACTGAATGTTATGATACTGTAAAGCAGGAAACTTCGCGTGCAGGAAATTTTCGCGAATTTTGCAAGAGTGTATGAGTCATGAAAATTTCCTGTCGCGAATATAAATACATGCAAGTGATAAATATGGTCCGTGGAAAAAAAACTGAACAAATGGCAGGGACTCGTGAAAATATCCTGCCGTGAATATGTCTATAACTCTTGATTCGCGAACATTTCCAGCCGCAAAATTATCTTGCTTTACAGTACCTAGATTTAAGTATGAAACGAATTACTTTTTACGATGTCACCATTTTTTGGTGCAGTGCTCGAGTCGGTCTATTGACGACTGCGAATCAGTTCTAACACAGGTGGCGTACGTCATTCACGTAGCGTTGTGCACTTGGCAAGGTCAGCGTTGCCTATCCCGTCAGTACACAGGTCCGTGATGTAACTTACCACTTTCGAAGGTGTTCACGCATGTTTTAATACTGCTGATGACAATAGGCGTCAGTGACTTGACCTCATCGAGGGAGTGTAGCAACATGTCACGGTGGACCTGATGGGTCAGCTCCTGTTGTCGTGTGTCCACCTCTTTTGTCAATGACGTCAAAAGTGGCGTGAGATTCTAAAAGAAAAGAAGACAACACTTTATGGTCCATGGACCATGTGCTCACCTGGGTTTTTTACTGTTGGCCACCAGAAAAACGAGTATGGGACATCGGTGTGTTTAGGTGGTTAAGGTGTGCTGCACCTGAGTGCTAGCGATTGATGCCTTATACGAGGGTCCGTCGATTCGAGTCTGGTAGAAAGTCTTTCAAGTTAGAAACCTGTTATTATTTCATACCCTTTGGTCGTGTTACCGGGGTTCCACTGCAGTTAATATGCCTTATTACACAGTGCCGGTGCGTTCCGGATCGAGACTAGATCAAGGAGGGTTCGGTTATTTTTGCCCGTGTAAAAGCAAAACAACTGGCCTCCACCTTCCTCGGGCCAGTTCAGTTCGCCGCGTGAGTCTCGGGAAGGTGAAGGTAGGTGGAGGTAGGTTCAGGCTGGTTATTCTCTCATGTAAAAGCGAACCGACCTCCACCGGCCTCGTGCGGGATTGAGCACGCATGGCATCACTGGCGCATTTGCTGTAAGTTACCTGTGAAGAAATCACGCACGAGATTTCTCAAGCACTATTCATGTTGTTAGAAGTATAGTTTATCGATTTTTACTGATTATTTTTGGGATATTTCTTACTTGCGATAACTGTAAATGTTGATACATGCCATCTAGTGGCACGCATTTGAACGAACCGACCTCGAACTAGATCGAGGCGGGTTACTGAACCCGCACCGTGTAAAAGCGATCAATCCATCCTGAACCGAACCCGCCCGAGGAGGGTGGAGGTAGGTTTCCTCAAACTCGCACCGTGTAAAAAGGCCCAATGACACAATAAACAAGCCGGGTGGCGACAGGGGTTCGCTATGTCGAATAAGCATGGTTGGGGAGAAGGCAGGAAGTGGTGACTGTATGACTGGATAGGCCCAATACATGTCTAACATGCATTCCCATGCGAAATAAAACGCAAGATCAACAAGAGCAACGCAAAGCGTGTGCAAATCCCACCGAACGAAAGTTGCGTTCCTTGAAATGTTGCGAGCCAGAAGGGATATTTGAGTCAAAGTCACAGCGTCAATGTCGAAGGTACTATCATGAGCAGAAGGGAACTTTTGTGGTTTTTACGAAGTGCCCCCTATAGGGCTGAAACATCGATTAAATTCCAAAAGCGTGCGGCATATTATGTACCCTTGCTAGATGAGCCAACCACCAAACTGTGGTGAAATTCCGTTCAATATTTAAGGTGTATTAAAATGCAGTTTTTGTGTTTTAGCCTTTGGCCCCCTGGTGGTGGAGTGGAGAATCGGATTTGGTCGATTCTTTCACGCGACACACCGTTAGCCCATGACACACCCTCCCACCAAATATGAAATCAAAATCTTCAGTCATTCAGAAGTTACAGAGCGGAAGGGAACTTGTGTGGTTTTTACAAAGCGCCCCCTACAGGGAAAGTAGATAATCAGATTTGGCCGATTCTTTCACGCGACACACCGATGGCCCATGGTACATCTCCCCACTAAACATGAACTCAAAATCTTCAGTCATTGTAGAGTTATGGGCCCGGACGGACTGACAGCCGGACTGACGGCAGGACGGACACACAGGGGTTTCTCTATATCCCTACCGGGATAATAAAATACACGATGAAAAAATCCAGAAAGGTAAAAGAAACAAAAAAAAAATTAGTCAAGGCAAAGAAAATTTACACGCTCCGCGTATCGAACCCGAGACCTTCTGATTTATGGGCAGGCTGCTTTGCCACTCGGCCATGGCGACTACGCACTCAGCGTGGCGCTGCTATGCATGTATGTATTGTTTAGATAATGTCAGGCGGCGCTGGAAATTTCCTGTGTTCAAATTTCGGCAAAAGATGTGCCCCAAACCTCCCCAACGTCAATGTAGATAACGTATCAAAAGAAGAAACACTTTTTGTAGCAAAGACTGACGAAAACATTGCGATTGTAGGCAAAGTATGGGATAAAGTACCGGTACATTACGAACTACATCGCGCATGCATATTAGCCTAAGAAATAGTTCCTCCGCGATGATCAGGTCACGGAATCGCAAGGATAATGACTTCTCAACTCCTGACCGGAAACTGCTTTAAAATCGTGTCTAATCATGCGCATTACATAAAATAGCTCCCCATAGCTATTGAAAACATTGTCCATGTACATATTTACATTTTTTAGTACAGTTTACAAAGGTTTTAAACACCACTTTATCTACCGCCCAGACCCCCGTCTGACCTCCCCAAGAAAATGTCTAAAAATAGATTTAGAAATTGCCGAAGTTTGTACCTTTCCTGACGTTTGTTCGTCCTGCCCAACCAATCAGGTCGACGGCTAATGGTAGACTATCACCAGACGCAATATGACGTTCAAACACCGCAAAATAAGGCCGTAAACGTCAAGTAAAGCTTGATTACGTCATACAAATGCCTTGGAAAACTGGCGTGAAAATAGGGGTCCATATGGCCGCAGCTAGCGCTCCAAGCGGCTCCATAGCGAACCAATTAAAGTTGCAAACTTTCGACGCCCTTAGATGGTTTAGGTGAGGTTCAATGGACAGGATCAAGAGCTCATGCACTTTCAACATACAGAAAGATCAACAGAAGATGAGCATTTAATTGGAAGCCAAAAAGAGATGATTTATTTTTGTCATTATCAAATTATCATCTAATGTAGGCTACATGGAGTGACATTTTGTGAATTTTGTGGAGAAGGAAGTGGATGACATTATTTTACTGATTTTATGGCAGTTAATTTTCAGCCATTAAGTTATTGATGTAGGTCAGTAGGTTAAAGTGAATTGATAGCGGATTTTATTTACATTTGGCTGGTCTTTGTAAACACAAAATTTCAGCCAATCAGAATGCACGAACATTTCTTTGTTGACATTGTAGAGAAGTTTGTTTACATTTTTTCCCGAAAATTTGTCCCCTTTCAAATTCTATTTCTAAATTAAATTTTTTCGATATCAATTCGCTTTAACTGTAAGTAATGGAAGCGTTTCAGCAACCATGTTACACAGCGATGACTATAATCTATAGTCTTAGTCTGTACGTGCCTCTGATACTTCCGGATACAGAGTACCCGGTAATGAAGGTATCAGTTTAAGAAAAGATAATTTACATCTGTAAACCATACACAGTCAGGTGTGGTACAGGTTAACTATCAAGAAATAATATCCATGTATCAAGTGTGTTACCATTTGCACCATGCAAAGACAAACTTCGAACCCTTCCTTTCTCCACAAATCCTCAAATTGAATTTTCGGTATTTTCAGGATGGTTCCCCCTAGACCCTTCTGTTTATGCGACCCCCAGATTCTGACTGTAGGTTTCATAACCCTTAACAAGCTGGCGTACATGTATGTCCCAGAAATTCCGTATCCACAGGCCGCCAGCGTTTGGGAACGTCCTAGTCTCGCGCAGCCATCATCATTGCACCACCGCCATCTATCAATGTTTACTGGAACTAAATATCCTAGAAATTTTTCCTGGTAAACTGGCGACATCAAAGCTGGATGCAACAGCAATTTTGATTGGATAATTGGCCAGGAAGGTGTGTGTTTGAGCAAATGGGAAGTTGGGAAACAAATTGCTCCCATCAAGACATTTAAAAATGGCGTCATGCATCAGAAATAGTTATTCACTGTGTGGATGACATGCACAGTGATTCTGATTCCAATATTGTTCAAAGTGAATCTGAAGGTGAGAATGAAGGTGGCTCTATTGAGGATGATGTGTGATGCCNCCCCCCCCCCCCCCCAACACACACAAGCACGCATGCACACGGACAGTCATTTACAACAATCTTGTCTCCTTTCTTACCTGAACGAAACCAAGCAAATCGTCCATTGTTTCAATGACTTCAGTGATCGCCAGATACGCCTGGACATTTTTACACCGTCGTAGGATCCTCCTGACTTCACTCTGGTCAAGGGCAAGCAGCAACGCTGACGTCCCCTGGAGAATACCTTAAAAGAGAGATAACAAGTTATGACTCTGACACTATAGATCCATGCAAAAAGTAGGGAACAACGTTTACAAGAATTTGACAACAGCCATGCCTTTGCTGTCACCAGGTCCCTGGTCACTCCCACTAATTAAACATACTAGTGGATAGCTTAGAACCTTGGGATCATGATGGTCATCAAAACTTGGGAATCTATAACTGCTCAACGGAATACTCGCTTTGGAAATCTAACATTTGACCTGAAAAGGTTTACAAAACCCATGTGGGACGTCAATGGCGTCGTCGACGTACAGGAGAATGCATGGACGCTGACGCTGTGCGCCTTGTGCGTTTGGCCTGGAGACGTTGTTCCCAATCAACTGCAACGATCTACAGTACCAAGACAAATACCATCATAATCAGATGTAGAAATGATATCTTGAAAAGGGGATTCAGATGGGTACAATGTCATCAAGAGATTATGCATGTTCAGCTCAAGAACTTCAGCCTTTGAGGTAAAGGAAGCCAGGCCTTTCGATGGCATGGTTTTCACGACGGTAAACGTCGTAAGAAATTAGGAATGTCCCCAACCAAAATAGGCAGTGTTATATCTAGGATTTCAGAAGGGCATGGTGCAAACTTTGTGAAAAGGGCACTTCAACCTAGAAAAGGGCACTTTTCATTCGCGACATTTCTTCTAACGGAATTTGAAAAGCTAAAAAGTTAAAAAGGTCTCTATAACTCCAGTCAACAGCCAATTTAAGCCAGTTTCTAAGGTGATATGACTAAAAGGGACCATGGCAAAGGGTCTGGGGGTAGGCCTACTAAAAACCTAAAAAAAAAAAAAAAATTTTAGTTTTAGGGCATGGCGCCCTAGGGGGTTAAAAAGGGCACAATGGCGCGGCGCCACTCTAAAATGGCCTAGATATAACACTGATAGGGCCTTAAAGAATTTCCCAAAAATATCCTTAATTCCCCCAAATTACCCCCAGGTGTAATGAATAAAAGTTCCTGCAAATAAAATGATTTCAATTGGTATCTTTCCCCCTGCTCACCTAAAATAAGCCTACTCATATCAAATCCCCCACCGGCAACTTCCCGCCATCAGACCGCATGGTAAGGAAGCCCAAGACAAATCAACGCATAGCCACTGAATTGATTTCAAGTAGAGTCATCGGTAACCCAAGCTCCCGGGTCAAATACGCACAAACCCTATCTGACGCATGACCAAGAAGCCCCTAAGTCAAACTGATGAAGCTGAATTTTCTTAACTGACGCCCCAAATACAATACAACTCGCCCCTAGTAATTTGACCCGTTGACCCACAGTTTCATCGCAGATGCTTCCACAGGGTTCTTCCCCCTGAGCCAGGGAACAAAAGTATGAATTTTTAATGACTTTTGTATGACGTTCCAACTTTATTTTATGACCATTTNTCACAAATCATTCAAATACACTTGGCATTCATGGCAGCATGGCCCAGAGAGAGAGACAGGAACCGGAAGTAGCCTACCTTAGGTCTCACAGGACAGTTACAGTACATTATGGTCTCACTGGACAGTATGATATCAATTATAGACAAACAGAAGTGAGAGCAATAATAAAGAAAGCATTCAAGCAAGTGGATGAACTTACAGACTTAAACTCTACAAAATGCCTGCGGTTGGCAAAAGACATGGTACTGCACCAAAAGACCCGGTACACTGTATCCCCCTCCCCTGACAACGCAAATAGGCCTAACTCAGTGTGGAAATCTCCGAGGAGTGATTTTTTTCATTGCTTCCCTGGAACCTCCAGGGGAGTGATCTGCTTCCGGGGAACACTCCAGGGGAGTGATTTTCAGTTCACTCCCCTGGAGTGTCCCGGTGAGGGGAGTGACCAATCACTCCCCTAAGTAAATCTCCTCACATGCACTGCCATTTGGTCACCAATAAGTCTAAAAATAGCTGAATTCTCGGCTTTGTTTCTAAATTCTGGGTGTCATTGTCCAGCAAAGATGTAGGAATGTGCGGGGGGGGGGCTGTTGCGGCAATCCCTAGGCTTAGCAGTGAGCACCGAAGCACGAGCCGAACTATCGAGGGGGGTCCGGGAGGCTTCCCCCGGGCAAATTTTTAGAAAATAAGAGTGCTTTTACGCCATTTCCTGGCATTTGAGAATATTTTAAGACTTCTAAATGACTTTTGCACCATTTCCAAAATTTCATGACTTTTTTAGGCGTTATTTTCAGACTTTCATATTTTATGACTTTTTATGACTTTTTTATGGGGGAAGAACCCTGTTCCATTCTTCCATCTTCGATAATCGAATGGTGATCTGCTCACCACTCCGTTACAACGCACATCACCCTTCAAGAAATAGACCGGTCCACGGCGTATCTTGGCACGATGCCAACTTTACCGGTCGACCAATCAGATTGCACTTCATATCGGGTCTTCGGCTACCACTATTTGTATCACGAGGAAATTTTACAACACCTGTTCTGATTGGCCTCCTCTTCAAGAGGCAATGGATACACCGTGGACCGGTCTATTTCTCGAAGGGTGATGTGCGATGTAATGCACCGGTCAATTACAACTCTGTACCCCCCTTATCAGACATTCGACGCCTGGGAAAAAAGTGGTCGTCCAGGAATCGACAGTTTTTCACCCAGAGCACAATATCCTTGCTCCAGGAATTCACTGCTTCTTCTTTTTTGAGATTCAGAGCATCACTTTTTTTCACTTGTCGGAACACAGAACGCCTGGAATTTGACGTTTTTACGGTTAGTCTAACAAAAACTACGAAAAAACAAACAAGTGAGAACCCCATTTCATTTCGTGTTACTCACTCCCCTAGCAGAGAATTGACGAACTATCTTAGCTGTTCCATGTAATATTTGCCACCCAGCTGATCTGCTAATGGCTCTGCATTTGTCGTGGGGAGGGAAAACAATGGCAGATGCAGTCATGCCATGCTGATTGCTGGTGTTAAGATTTCTAACACGTGCTTGATACCGACGTAGGTTCACATGTCATATGGCATCGATTTTTCATGCTCTCTCCTCTCATCTTATGGATTGGGGTGCCATAACTACTGAAAACTGGGGAAAATATTGAAAAGTTTACTGAAGACCATTTCTTTCTGATGGCTGGCAGCTACATGTATGGCCTCAGAGTCGCCGAGTGCGCCATGATGCTGAAAACTAGATTGAGGTTGGAAAAACGTGGTTGTTGGGATGACTGATCTCGATC
>NMRB01002434.1:0-19338 GCA_002633025.1 Notospermus geniculatus
CAGACATCAACCTCTTCCTTCGGTTTCTGGACTATGATCTGGATCCCGCCTGAGTCGTAAAACGGTTGGGTGTAGTCGACGTAGAGTCCTCGTTCAGCGGTGACGGTTAAGGCAGCGACTACCATGTCTGCAGACTACCAAAGGAGAGAGCAACGACAGTTACAAGAGTGAGCGATATTAGAGTACGTTGCCTTTACTAAATGCACCTCTCAGACAAGTTCTAGCCAATTTACTTGTCAGGGAACAAGCAACGAGAGTTGAGAAAACTGACCAAGATGGTACTTCGGAGAGGTGAATAGTATCCATCGCACGGTGTATCTTGCCAAATCTGCTTCTTACGGCAAGCTTTAGGTAGGCCTACACCCAATCTCTTTTTCTAAGTCTTACATCACTTCCACATTGAGGCTTGATGCCCTCATATAAAACTTGCCGTGGCCAAGTTGTCCAAGGAATCGCCTGCAGTATTTTCAGTTGAAGCTGTTCAACCTCTGCCATAGCGATAACCATATCACAAGTTGCTTACCCCCTTGATGAGCTCTCCAATGAACCCGCTCCACGACCCATCCTTCTTCAGGCTCCCGTACATCCCATCCGGTGGCTCAGACAAGACGTACCGGAAGTTCATCCGCTTGGCGAGTTCGTCGAGGACATCGATGGCATAACCAGTGTAGGTGGTTGTCCCATCTGGCTGCTCTTTCTTGAAGACGAAAGGAGGCTCCTCGAGGGTTAGAATACGAAGTACAGGGACTATCTGCTGGCCTAGCCGCTTGCCAACATTGAGGCGGAGACCAGTCACGGATGACCATCTGCCCACCTTCACCTGAAACAAGAGTCGCCAACAATTGCAGAGTTAAATTAGTCGCCAACAAGACTCTAAAAGACATTACCCGGAGGACGCATTGGTGGCACGAGTCAGTACCCGCTTTGGTGCCTTGGCCTAGCCAACTGGCTACAGAAGAACACCAAGAGAAGGACGCCCAGTAAAAGTTGGAAACATAAGGAACCAGCCTTAGTGGTTGGTCCACTTGCAACAATCAAATATGCCTGCATGCCGAGAGAAGACTGATCCACGTTTCTACGCAGATTCCAGAGCAGGGTATCAGTCTCCAGGGTGCATACCACACAGCTAAATCTCAATGGGATACATCCCTCTAGACAAGTGTCGAAAAGTGGCAGGCTGCCTGCCACTGGAGTATCTGAATAGGTAGCCAGTCTGGGCACTTGTACTGAGGGGTGGAGAGGGAACTCTCTTGCACGCCCTCGGGGCGTCTAGTGTAAAGAAGGCGTACCACTGAATCCGAAACAGCCTGCTTTGTTCCAACATGCACATTCAAGATGTCCACTTCCAGTCTATCATTGGACAAATTGTCATCAATTGTCACGTGACATATGGCACCAGACCCGTCATGCGTCTTCAACGCCTCCTCAAACATCAGGCGGGAAATGTTACGCTGTTCCGAACCTTCTGGAATCTGTGAAGGTCCACCTCGACGTGTCTTATTGCCTTGTGCCAGTGACTCAAAGATGTCTCTCAGTATTACAATAGATTCGTATGTAAACAGGGCGGTGGAGAGGATGCTCGTTTGTCCGTTCAGTTGTTGCAGCTTTCTGAATGTGTCGTCGTCCTTTATACTAGGCACACAGGTCGTGATAGTGGCCTCGCTGCAGTCCTCACATCTCAGGGGTTGTTGGTCTGTTTTGAGGATGGTCCACGTGTAGAGGTCGGACAACATCGTCATGTTGTTAGCCTGTAAGATAGAGACAAGTGCACCTGAAAATTGACTCTCTCGCAAAGTTCATTGAGTTGGCGTAATGTTTGGCCGGTTCAACCCTCTTCAGTGATGCAAGATGTCTTTCTCTGGACGAGACAACTAGAAAAGTCCCATCCATGGTCTTCCCCAGTGACGTCACCAGGACCATCTCTACTCACTTCTTTCAGCAGAATGTCAACACTGCTGCTGTCCGCCATGACGAGAAAGTGTCGAGATCCCGTTCTCCTCGAGATGTCGGCAAGCTGACGGCGGACAATGTCGGTGCTGTTCTCGACATGGAATACATTGTGGCTGATTGCTGAGGATTGTAAACTTCCTGTTGGCAATGGCAGATAGGAGGCTGAAGGGAAGAAAGGTGACACAATATGGCTCATCTTGCATCTTTCACTAACATCTGACCGATTCAAATGTGGGGAACTCCATGGAAGGGACAAGTCAGCTTTGGAAAGCCCAGATCCAAGCGGGCTAAGGACATCGAGGTCTGGATTGACTAATTGTTATTGAAGAAGCAGTTGATGATGTTTGTATTGTATGCGATGGACGTGAAGATCTAGAGATGATTAAATCCCTGGTCCAGACTATTGATCAAGATGATGAAGGTAACGACGAATGATGGAAGACATTCTCTCCAATTTATGTTTGAGACAGTTGTGGTAGCTACGGACGGTGACCAAATACATGCCTACCGTAACTATCGTCGTACAGCAACGTTACCAAGGATACATTGCCGTAGCTTTCGACGACTTGGAACAGTGCCTTGGCATACTGCGAGCCTGCAGGCTGGACATAAGGTACGTGCATCCCGAGGCATCTTGCTGTACCAGTGGCAACGTAAGGAACATCCAGCAACACAGCCACGTCGTAGAAGACACACTCAGTGTCGGCTGTGGTCGTGTCGATGATTGCGCTGATATTTGACAGGTTGAGGACTGAAATGATATTAAGGCAAGCCCTTAAGCGAGCACCAGGCGATATCGCAAGCAATCTGATCGCAAGCGAGCAAAATTGGCTGTTGATGCCAAGTGTGCGCTGGACAGCGATGCGTGGAATCCTCTCGCCAGCGATGTTCGCCTAGTCAGACTCTCTGAGCCATGCTTCTTTAAAATGGTGGAAGCGAATCACTGCACTGTTAGAAATAACAGAAGATTTTACAGAAAATCTGTGCAGCAGAGTCCCCAGGACGGTTCTGTAAAATTACAGACCTGATCTGTAAAATTACAAACTTAAATAAATGTCAACAGAGATTTGACTGGAGGCTGACCAAATTATATTTTCATACTGCCCTCAGAAGGCATCATTATGGGATGTCCAATGGAGTCCAACCAATACAGGAAAACATGAATCATACCATAAAAAAATTATGTAAATTTACAGAAAGTGCTGGGGACTCTGCTGCAGGGAATTTCTGTAAAATTACTGCAGAATTACTACTGTAAATTTAATAATTTCTAACAGTGTGCCCTTTCTGCAATCTATAAGACAATACATTGTGCATATTGCGTTCACTCAATCTCTGACGAACTTTGGACCACGAAGAGGCCGCTTGTCTCGAGCGAGGCCATCAACACACTAGACGACTATTCCTGAAGAAATCAGGTCTGCTTAGCATCGGCGCTCTCCAGCTCGCACGTCCTCGTGCGTACAAGCTTGGAAGCGATGCTAAAGGAGGACATTTCTTCAGGGTTTAGGCGACCGAAGACGGAGACGGTAAAAGTGTTGTACCGTTCGTTCCGAACATAAAAAGCTTACGTTTTTGGTAGGTGTCAAAGATGCTTTCTTCCTCTACATCATCCACTACCATCACCTGGAAGGTGTAATAGTTGTTGGCCTTGTCGGTGTCCTTCAGAGCAAGTGAGGCAGTGTCGCGTAAGATATCCCCGTGGCTGTTGGTGAGAATCACTGCAGAAGAGAGACTGAGGCGTTACCGTTATTACCTGTCAAAGGAGTAGGGGAGGGTGTTGATTCATCGACTCAAAGATCTCCCGATCCTCCCGGGGATGTTGCAGGTTGCTGAGCTTTAGTTCAAACTCAGGCTGCCTCAGTTTCAGATATAGTGCTAGATTGATCATAGGTCAGAAGAAATCACAAGAAAGGAAAGTTTTATCTCATAAGAAGTGTCGTACCTATGTTAAGTGGTATCGGCGAAGCTACAGCCATCGTCGCCAGGACGAATATAACCAATACATACATCATTGCGGCACTGTTTCTTATAGATTCCATTGTAAACTCTTTGTCCACTGGAAGAAGATAAGAAGTTTTGGGAGTAAAACTACAAGTTCTCTTTGAGGAGGGGGAGATACAGTCACATAGAGGGAGAAACAGATTATTGTTTGTTGAGATTAGTTGGGTTGTGGATTGCCCTGACCATCTTGGCCTCCATTGAGTGGCCACGGTGAAGATCATGTGGGGTGAAGCTTGTTCTGTATAACTACACTCATCTTGCCATGACAAGCGTTCCAATCACTCCTATCCTCGCTAACGGAACGTAGTCGAAGGGCGAAGTGACCGTAGGCCCTGATTTTCAAGATGAGCTACACTCTACACTATATCAAATGTGGAACGTTGAAGACGCTGATCAGATTGATGAAGGTCAACAAGGATCACTTTCGTACAAAAAGTTTATTGCGAAAAAGTCATAAAGGTAAGAATATAATCCTCTGATTTGAGGAAAATATGCAGACATTTTACTCGACATTATCAACTCTGACAAAAGATACAATGTTAAGAATTGTTGTGTTGAACGTGAATTACGTTGGCCTCTTCGATCCTTGTTCCTCCCCATGCTTCGTGAGGACGTTCCTCGGATGCTAAAGTATTGATCATGGATTCGCTCACATCCTCGGTGACCAATCATTGCTTGACTTTCAAAGTGTGCACATTTTCTGACCAATCACTGCTTGTCTTACAAAAAGTGTATATATCGTCTGTGACCAATCACTGTTTGTCTTTCAAACTGCATTCGTTCAGTCAACGACCAATCACTTCTTGTCTTTCAAAGCGTATATATTCTTCAACTTTTTGATCCTCTCAAACGCCAGCTCTCCGAGCAGCACCAGGAGAGCAGTACCAAAGCTGACACCGATGAGAAGATAGGACCCAGAGAAGCTGTCGATGTCCAGTGGTTTCTTGGTAGGCGTGTTGGCTGTACATTTGCCATCAGATGGCCACCACTTCTTACGCCATCTTTCCACGAGTCCTGACTCTTGCATCTTGATGATACTGCAATTAGAAAACGATTTTCTTTTGGCCATGGTCGCTCAATAGGGACATGATGAACCAAAAGAACCACAGGAATGAAACGAAATTGGGCCTTGTTTGGAATACTTACGCATCAGAAAAGTCGTCCCTGTAGGCAATGTTCTCCTGGACAACGAAACCCATCCCTGAGATATAGAAGCTTTCAGGAATCAGTGAGTACTTGTCACACTCCATGGACACGATGTACTCGAGCTGTGTCCGGTCATTCATGTAGGCAAACGGTCCATTAAGGACCTTCTGGATGCCTTCGTCGTTTGAGCCGACCAATTCCTTGTCATCTATCTTGTCGCCGATGTCTTTGTATGTGCCGGAGTCAGCTCCCTGTAGATGGACAAGAACATCTCAGTGCCACATCTCATCTCGGCCCTTTTTTAATCCCACCCTTATGATACTTGGAGTATGACGAAGCATCCTCCAATACGCACAGCCTTCTAATCGAAACCAATACAACAAGGCCGAGCCGTGAAGCCAGCAGCACACCAGGCGATCTCACAAGCGATCTGATCGCCATAGAGCAAAATCGGCAGTTGACGCCAGATGCGCTGGACAGCGATGCGTGGAATCTTCTCGCCAGCGATGGGCGCCTATCGTCGAGCCTGCGGTGGCTGGCGAGAAGATCGGTGGCGAGTGTCGCTTGCGATACTAGTATCGCCTGGTGTGTTGCTGGCTTAAAGGAACAACCTCCGAGATAAGTTCGACAGCTCAGTACAACATCTTTTACCTTGAACAACTGGTACAAGCTGGTCCCTCTCTTTACGATTGGTTTGATGTTGTTGTGTTGTGCAAGATCACTGATACTCCTGATGGGGAGGTCGATGACGTTGACCGTCAGTGATGCGGTCAGATTGGCCGTGTAGATGGACGTCACGACGATGACGGAAATCCAGAGGCCGGCGTACATGATCCGCGTCGAGTAGGCCTTTGGCTCCATGGTGCCGCCTGCAAGCGAGGTTGGAAGTGAGGGTGTGATCTGGGCGGTCAAAGGTTGTGCAGTGGTTGGTGTTAGGACGAGATACGACGAGACAACGCGAGATGCTATCATCCGATTTGATGCCAAAGGATTTCAAAAACAGCCCAACTTCGCTGGCTAACAGGAATTCAAGCGCCACTTCGCTGATATGCTTACCTTGTTCCATATACATGCCGATTGATGACCAAAGATTCTCTGGGCAACTCACTTCATCTTTCACCAGCACCTCCCTGGTCGAGTTGTAACCACTTAGAGGACTGTAATAGCTGGCAATGAAGGTACTAACACCAGTCACCAAGATGGTGACCACCACAGCGACCCAGACGTAGACATCAAGTGGCAGGAAGACTTTGAATACACCGGCGTCGGAGTCGTCTGGCTTTCGTATGATGATTCCAGCGCCATCTGAGAGGTAGGGTTTGGTGAAGTCCACAACCGTGTCCCGAGCTGACGTGATCGAGAAAGCGCCAACGGCAAAGTCCACCTCCTTCCGTAACACCATGCCGACCATACCGTTCCATGTACCGTCTGGGTTCATGGCACCGTATTGGCCATCAGGAGGGTTGACCAGTCGGTACCTGAAAGAGGTGACAGCTCACAATGGTAGGTTTATGCAAGTGCAAACATCCACTCACTGGTCAGCTACTTTACTCAGTGGTGGATCCAGGAGTTGCCGAACAGGGGGGCGTGGAATGGGCAAACCCCATTCCCTGAGCGCCGAAGGCGCGAAACGCCGAAAATTTTGGGGTGAAAGTGCCGGAAACGCGATTTCCTGGCACCTGGGCAGGCCAAATTGAACTTTCTTTTTACTGAAAATCAGGGGTCTGATTTATATATGCCTTCCAAAATTCTTCCTGCTGCGCGGCTGAACGGGGGGGGGGGCGCCGGGCACGCCCCCCCCCTGGATCCGCCACTGCTTTACGGGGGTCAACTAATGTCGGGTTCCACCCTTTTGAATTTTACCATTGGGTGGACTACGAACTCCCTAGGCTACTTTCGCTCCTTTGAGTTTGACAGAAGTTAGAACTTCTCAACCTCAAACTAGGTAGTGTACCATTGGGCGGTGGAAAAGCTGTTCTGGATTGCTCACCATTCGTAACACTTCGGGTCATTCCGTCATTCTTCGGTAAAGAAATCTGGCACAGACAGTTTCGAGCTCTGATTGAGAATGGATTGCTCACCTGAAGTTCAACATCTTCGCCATCTCGTTGAGAATATCGATGACGAAACCCTTGTAGTTGATGGTACCATTCCCTCCATCTTCCATAATGACGAATGGCTTTGACTGAAATATAATCCCAGAGAAGGGTCAGAAAGGGCGGAAATGATGCAGATCAATTTGGTCATCTGCGGGTTTATTCTGGAGTATAATGGTAATCTTATCCTCATGGGCTCGAGGATTTCGCAGATAATGGAGGCCGAAATGGCACTCACTTTAAAGGCGCTGCTCCACTTGACAGTTTTTTTGCAGAAGTTGGCTTACAATGGGCATCTCAACTGCGAGCAGTTGTTTGTGTCATTGGTCTCAGCGTAAGCCGTGGGGAAACAATCAATGTTGAATTGCCCATTGTGAGCCAACTTCTGCGAAAAAACTGTCAAGTGGAGCAGCGCCTTAAGCGTGCGGTATTCCTTCCCTGCGAGCGAAACTCTTTTGTAACATACCTCTGTCGTGACCACGGTCAGAACCTGCCGCCCAAAACCAAAGAAGGAGTTAGGAAAAGGCGACCTCTGGGTCAAGTTCAACCGCGAGGCTTTCTGCCAGGAGCCGACTTTCTTGAAGATGGTTTTATCATCAGTGGAATACGTGCCGTAAATGTCATAGTTAGTGTCGTTTGATCGGCCATCTGAGGTGAATCCAACATCCATCATGCCTCTGAACCTAATCTGAAGGGAAATCAGGGGATATATAGCGAAGATACAGCGGAGGATTGTCGTATCCTCCGACATTTCTGTCCATCCTCCCATAGCAGAGTTCTGGGTCTCCCTGCTCTGCACACAAAACCCTGCTGTGGGACGATGACACTGCCTGCCGTTTCGGAGCTTGGCTCGATATTCTGAGTAGGACATTCAAAGTTCAACCCCGGGAGTTCAACGGCAGTCACTGACTCCATATTGACTGCTGCAGCAAAATCACAGATTTGATGCATCTTTCGCTTCATTATGCATTCATTATTACAATAACCTGCTCGGAATGAATTCCTGGGAATTGATTGCTATGCAGCAGCTTAGGTCTTCCTGCCAATTATAACCATTTAGATTATGACCGTAATCCCAAATCGATTGTAAAAATGGTAACATAAAATAGTGACTGATGATGGAGTTGGCCTTGAAATGAGGAAATACCTTCCGTGATTCCAAACATTCAGATTTGTTAAAACGGGAGACTTCCTCTGCGAAAAGCAATGGCGGCTTATTGGTAGATTATTCACGACTTAAGACCAATTTTGGATTCACATAACTCATTATCCGCGGTGACCGGAGCCATAAATACCTGTCTCAGTGCTGTCATGATAGATTCTGTTTCCTGTTTTGCCTCCACTGAAGGTCGTTCACACAGTAAGTCGGGAATCATCGTCATATTATGTCTCTTTGTTCTTAACACTGTCGAAATTGCATCCGCCAGTGCGATGATCCCGTCGACGATGAAGGACGAGTCGATCTGGAAACAATAAGATTGCCCATGTCATTGACTTGGACGGGATCACCATGACAGTAGAGAGGTTGCGCAACGGCCCGACTCCGACTCCAGCTTCAACTACGAGAATGAATTGCAGTCTGCTGTGGACATCCTTGATAAAAACGATGTGATAGATGTTTTCAGTTCGTCGAACACCATAAATTGAAGGCAGAAAAATTTGGCCTTATAGATCGGAAGTGCGGATAAATAATGAATATTGAAGTCGTAATCCTAGTCGTTAGGACTTGAAACACGACTATAATATTTGCCATTTACGTGCACTTCCGATTACGAGTCGAAATTATTCTGCCACAAAGTTATGGCATTTTATAATTTGCAAACATCTATCAAATCGTTTTTATCAAGGATGTCTACAGCGGACTGCAATTCATTCTGGTAGTTGAAGCTGGAGTCGGAAAGCTGCGCAACCTCTCTATTGCCCCATAATGACGTGCGATGAGCTGGATCATTCTGTTAGTTGCTTCCCCCCTCCGGCCCCGGCCGCTTCCCCCTCCGGCCCCGGCCGCTTCCCCCTCCGGCCCCGGCCGAAACAACACAAGGAAATTATCAACATGGTAAAAGTTACCTACTGTGATATTGTCACCGCACACGGCGAAGTATCTGGAAACATCGGACTGGAGTGGTGCATCCTCGGTGTACGTGATGGCCTTTTCTATCACGACTACGTTACTGGACTGTAAAAAGCCTGCATCGAAGTCTTTATGGGTGAGGTCTGGACTGCTGACGATCCAGTAGTGAAATGGCGTCAGAAGGCCCTGCTCTTTCGCCTGCATGGGAATGAATATATGTTAGAGTGGGGAAAAGCAGACGATGCGGGGTGATCAGATCATCCACAATACAAACCTTGATCTCAAACTTACCAGCTTCAGAACAAGTTCCAAGTGTCTCCGCCCGCATATCAAGATGAAGTACCGACTTGGATGTGTGTCGTGTCGTGATAGGAGAGACGGGTCGCGGAGGATCTTGTCCACGTAATACGTCACCGCACGGACCAATGGCTTAGAGCTCGAGGACATCAGGGTTAGAAGACGGTTCACGTGGTCATAGCCTGAAAGATGAAGAGGACAACCCTTACTTACTGTATAGTCCAACTCACATGATCTTCTCATGGATGGACGCTACATTAATCCCACATTTTAACACGTGTCCTGTCGCGAATAGCGACCGAATTCGAGGCAGACACAAACGTGCTAGTGATCTCTTGTCTACAAAACCTGCCTACCTGTTTCAGCATCATAAAACAGGACCACTTCCTTCCACCTCTGCCGATGAATGATGTCTATCACGGCTTCATTCATGTAAGAGCCACTCGCCCTCAGACTGAGAGAGAAGGGTCCACCAGAGGTCTCACATGGGTCAGTGGGTAGCGCCAGCAGTGGTCGCGACAGGGAGGCCAACTGACTGCGCAGTAACTTCAAGGTCCTGCAGTTTGCCATCGCTACGAGTCCGATCAGTTTTGAAGAAGGGAAGTTACAAACTGCAATAGAGAGGATTAGAGACTCGCAGATCACCGCGATCTAATAGACATTCGCAAATCACGTAGGCCACCGCGATGTTTACGTCTCAACTGCGAGGACAACGACAAAATCTGATTGGTTCGTTCTACCGCCGGTTTCTGCCACAGTTTGCGGCGAGCGGAGCGGTCTTCACAGGCATTGGGATAATTAATACGCTATTGTATTGTTAAACCATCGAAGGATTATCCAAAACCCTGTGAAAACCGCGCCGCTTGCCCCAAACCACGGCGGAATCCGCTGTAGCGGAAACGGAGTTTAAAGATAATCGTGAGCAACTGTTACTGTTCGGTTGGTTGGTTGGTTGGTTGGTTGGTTGATTGATTTTGAACAAATGGTCAATCAGTCAATTAACCAACACCATGAGGTTGCACCGCTGGAGTGTAAACATGATGACATTTTGAATTTAATGGTCCCCGATGTACCATAATAAACAGATTGATAATTATGTTGATTGATTTTCACATTGAATCCGATTTTGCTGTGTGGACGGGACGGAAAAAGTGTCCTAGTGACCGTGAGGTTGGTCATAAATTCAGAAAAGGCCGTGTATCATCGATCCGTGAAGTGGAAATTTGGTGTAGGATGGGAATGTATACTGAATGTCATGGGTTTGGTTATCTGTTTAGAGAATGCAAGACCACATCCCATTAAAGGGACTAGGAAAAAATTTTCAAGCTTCGGTTATTACAAAATGCTAGTCTTTCATGATAAATTCCCACCGTCAATTCACTTTTTCAATTAACTGTTAATTACTGGCACCCAGACAAATCAGTTATCACCACACCATGGAGCAGTCACCACGTCACTGGGAACCTAATCAACATAATAGAGTACAGGCTCGCTCCATACAAAACATACAGCGAGAGGTTCCCAGTGACATGGTGAATTCTCCATGGTGTGGTAATGACTGATTTGTCTGCGTGCCAGTAATTAACACTTAATTGAAAAAGTGAATTGACGGTGAATTTATCATAAAAGACTAGCATTTTGTAATAACCGAAGCTTGAAAAAATTTTCCTAGTCCCTTTAACTTGGTGATCGGGAACCACAACAACGGGTCTGATGTGAACTTGGAAGCGATCTGGGCCCAAATCCATAAAACCTTGCTAGGCTTAGTTGCCTGCTAAAGTGCCCAGTTTGTACAGGCCGATGTACACAACTAGCAACCAACTAAGCTGGCAAGGTTTTATGGATTTGTGCCCTGATTTCTCCAGGTTGACCTAGCAGCATTTCTGAGGCATTTCTCTGCAGGCCAGGAGTTCAGGGGAGACAACCAACGCGTACCTTCCTCGGATATTTCCGTTGAACTATTCGTATTCAGGGTCTTAACAAAAACCTTAAAACCCCCTCCTAAAGGCGGGTAGGCCCCGGAGTTCACGTACTCCTCGGCTTTCTTGATCATGGAGTGAGACACATCAGCCGTTTGGAGGAGAACACCTGAAATGTTGAAGATGACGCGCTAAGATAGATAAAGCAATATGGTATTGGCTTCTCTTCATGGTACGGTTCAGATAAATAAAGCAATATGGTATTGTCTTCTCTTCATGGTACGGTTCAGATAAATAAAGCAATATGGTATTGGCTTCTCTTCATGGTACGGTTCAGACAAATAAAGCAATATGGTATTGGCTTCTCTTCATGGTACGGTTCAGACAAATAAAGCAATATGGTATTGGCTTCTCTTCATGGTACGGTTCAGACAAATAAAGCAATATGGTATTGGCTTCTCTTCGATGATAGGGTTCAGTTGTGATATCGATGGCTTCCTGCCAGGCACAGTGGGACGAGCGGTTGCCAATCACTGGAAGACATTTTGGCCTTCAGCTTCAACAAGTATCATTGACAGAATCCCGATTAAGGTGACAGGGTGTAAGANGGCTTCTCTTCATGGCACGGTTCAGACAAATAAAGCAATATGGTATTGGCTTCTCTTCATGGTACGGTTCAGACAAATAAAGCAATATGGTATTGGCTTCTCTTCGATGATAGGGTTCAGTTGTGATATCGATGGCTTCCTGCCAGGCACAGTGGGACGAGCGGTTGCCAATCACTGGAAGACATTTTGGCCTTCAGCTTCAACAAGTATCATTGACAGAATCCCGATTAAGGTGACAGGGTGTAAGATGTCAATACGGTCGAAGATTCTGCAATAGGTTTTGATAAACGATCATATTGTTTCTGTGCCTTATAGTTTCATCCCCAATCGAACACTAGAATGCGACTTAGATTCCTGTTACACCGGCATATCGCTGAGTTTGTGATGCATCCGTGGGCCCTGACTTTCATGTTCTCGATCCAACAGAGAATAAATGATAATGGGAATAGTAAGCTTTCAAAATCCGATGGCAACCCCCGTCAACAGTTGCAGCTGTGCGCAATGGGACGAAATTTGAATACGCCCCCTGGCGGCACAAGTTTGCAACATCTAACTGTCGTTAGTTAGCCAATCAAAACACTGTATTCAAAAACCACACCTCTGGGCTCGGAGTCAGAATGTCCATTTGCTATCGCGGATGATTTGGGAAGATTCGGTGATTCTCTGATAGTAGATGATATCGTAAGTAATGGAAAAATCAAATACTTGCCGATGTGAACTTCGCCAAAATTCCATCTAAAAAGCATGATGAACAAAATCGTCTGCGGGATGTAAAACATGGCCGTCTGATTGGTACCGGAACTGGAAGTGGAACATCAAAATGGCGCGTCAGTCCCAAACATGTTCGCTTCTGGTTTGATTACGGACTTCGACCGGTGCGCACGGAGTTTGCGGGGCCTTGGTGGAGCGGCCGGGTCAGTTGTAAAACACAGATGAACAGCGTAGAGCCTACTCTTGTCCTGTCTGAGGGAAAGCGTCCCTTTTTCAGGGGGAGTACGTCCTCTTGCAGACGAAATATAACTAATCATCGCGGTGGTGAAGAGCACAAGTCGTAGGCTACTTCTTCTCTCCCCTGGTGACCCTAAGCGCCGTATGCACGGGTCGGACTTTTGCCTAAAGTATAGCTGAAGTTAGACTTTCTCTTTACTAGAAGCATTGAGAAAAGTCGAACTTTAATGAAAGTGTGGCTGAAGTCCGACCCATGCATATCACCCTGAAACCCGATCAGAAAACGAGTTTGCCCGTTAACAAACACCTGCAAAGCAATTCAAGCAAGATAGGCCTACTTGTTTACTGTTTACTAATTGTCGCTCATTTGGGTTCTGGGCGTTTTGCAACAAGAAACACACGCTACCCTATCGCATCCTTCAAGATGTGATTCGATCCCGCGACCTGTCGCATTTAGGCCTACACCCACGGTACTCTCGCCTGCACTAGATTTGTGGGGTCAAATCCGGTTCAAATTCCTTTTTTTTTCTTCAGCTTCTCACAACATTGAGGAACGCGTCTAATTTCTGGGTTTTCCAAAATCTTGGAAAACCCCACATCTAATTCCATGCATGACATCATCATTTGGCGTTTCATTGTTGTAGAACAAAGATACCCTCATCCTCAGTTTCGGGTCATTTCACCAGGACGAAGGAGATTTAAAACACCTAGGGGGAAAACATCGGTGGAACAAATTACAAATTGTACCAATTTATACCAAAATCGCAGTTGTAAGGTCACAGACACCTCGCTTTCCCGCTGGGACTGGGAGTATCTAGCTCCTCAACATTATCATATCAAAAGCGTCAGTATCACAGGGACTTGAGGCATGCATTGCAGGGGTGGTGGGCGTGTTACAGAGGTCCAATAACACACCCCCGAGTAATGCCCCGGTATACTAACGTATACCCAGTAGAAACTACTGGGTATACGTTAGTATACCGGGGCATTACTCGGGGGTGTGTTATTGGACCTCTGTAACACGCCCACCACCCCTGCAATGCATGCCTCAAGTCCCTGTGGTCAGTATCAGGACTTCGATTCGAAGATATCAACAGGCTGCTGTGTGGTCAGCAATCAGACAATTTAATATCAACAGAAGCTGGAACCCTGGACCTGACCTTACACTGCGGTTTTGGTGTAGGCCTATATCCAGTCAGTCCATGTCTACTTGAGAATCGAACAATCCGAGAGGCTTCCATGCTTCAGAGGTGCAGCCTCTCGGATTGTCAGAAGCGCAGGATAGTACATTTCGGGAAGGTCCGGTCTGACTGCAGTCACTGACGATGAAAGTGACAGGTGTAACGTTTTTGAATGTTCCCCATCTGCTAGTGTTCCCCTTCCATTGTCTGACCAATACGCTGCGACTGGGCAATACGGGACACACAGGAAAACGTGTCGATCTCCGCCAACGTTTCCAAAACAATAAGGAGAAACACCGACATACCATGCACGGAAATACCATGAATACTGGCAGATGTTACACCGGTGATTCAAATCCCGCCTTCGGAGATAAATACGAAAAATATTGACCCCTGCTGAAAGGTTTCGGAGAGATTTAACCCCGCACATTTTTTTTCGTCCTGGGTAATGAAAATTTAGGCGGAGAGATTTAACCCCGCACATTTTTTTTCGTCCTGGGTAATGAAAATTTAGGCGGACTTACCTTCTGAGACGTCCTCCTCAGGCTCCTGCAGAGGCCAGAGTGAATCGTCTCCCCTGGTCGCCGATGTTCGTAATAAAAGCTGCACCGTCATGCGTGAATCCACAACAGAAGGAAGAATGCAGTCGTCATGACAATCTCAAGGATGATACGGTGGCCTGAGTTTGGATGGGAGTGGGCGGAAGCGCCTCTCATACGGCCATTACTGGAACTATGCAACTCCCAACCTTGCCCTCAGAACGAAATAGGTCGTCCCTGATGAGTAGCATGTTTAATAAATGTAGGCAAGCATGAGAAAAAGTACGTCGGTAACTGAATGAAAAATTATAAACAAAATAAAAAAGTATGACAGCGGTGGGATTCGAACCCACGCCTCCGGAGAGACTGGTGCCTAAAACCAGCGCCTTAGACCACTCGGCCACACTGCCAGTTGACAAGCGGGGATCCTTCAAGTAGAGTTGAATCGTTTTACTTTTATTCTGCCTCAGGATAGGTGTTTTGGGGGTTTTTAACAAATATTTCAATAATAGACAAAATAAAAATAATAGACATGGGTATAACGTTTCCTTAATTACGATGCAAACGGAATATAAGGCAGAACTACGTTCTCATGATGTACCGCACACATAACTTGATCGCCAATGACGTCATGCAAAATTAGAGACGTTGCGATCCTACTAATGATGCGTGTACGTTTCGGCACATGTGGATCTCTCGCACGGGTCACCTGGTCGTAGAGAGGCCCTATTTGTGTGCTGTTGCACATCTTTGTATGAGAATAAATTGTCGATCTGGATCACGACGGAATTAGGCCTAGGTTTGTCCTACTTGTCAGAATGAATGCGCCACATGTGCTAGGCCTAGGCTTCATGAGGGAGGCAGGACCCTGTTATATCTGCCAAAGTTATTGAAGGTTTCTTCAATGGTTGTTTCTATAGCATTATATTTTACTCCCTCGCAAACAAAAGGAGCCGTATGTTCCAAATGGGGACAACCATTCCTGTTACATCGCGGGTCAAGTCAAACATGAGTCAGCCTCAGGCCCCGGACGCCCAAACTCAGTGTCAAGTACAATTAAATTTCTCCAATAGTCCACGTCCTTATGTCGTTCTGCGGAAACATCGCGTTACTGAGCAAATCTGAACCCAAGATTCCCTGAAGGACACGCGTTACGCCATCCGTCGTATATATCTCTTCATAAGACGATACTTGACCCTCAGGATGTCAAGTTCCTCTATCTCTTTGCTCCGTCGGTCTAGGGAGGTGGGAGCAGTCGGCTGCATTCGGGGGACTGCTACTCCGGGTGCTACTCCTCCCTATCAGCGGGTGCATCCATGTTTATGATAGCTGCTTATTCACCTGTCTGAGCCTCCAGTTGACATGGTTGACACATCCGATCACCCACTGCGGTGACGAAGGGAGCAGGTGTAAAGGGAAAGAATGTCCCCAGGAAAAACTGTCCCAGGAACAAAAGATCCTATTGTTACATTCTAATCTCTGGGGATTGGTTTTCAATAGTCATGCCGCTTATTCGTCATTCAACAATAGAAGTGGACACTTTTTACAGAGGGACACTCTGTACCGTCACACCTGTGCTAAGAACCCCTGATTCTCAGGATGCAACCGATGCGTACCGCCGGACGGAGGAGAGCGCGACTCTTTTGAATAGCGCAGGTTTTCCCGAGCACTCCGGTTTCCTCCTACTGTATAATTTTCGGCTATTGTCTCGTTGTTTGGCTCGAGACTCTTCACTATTCTACTCCTGCGTCCTCACAGATGAGCGCATAGGCATGATATTGAGTTTGAAAGTGTTGAAAGGAAGACGCAGTCGATGGCCTTGTTTGGACAAGATGGGCTAAGCCCTAGCGCAGGCCTATAGCGGTTACCAAGGAGGCGAACTCAAGACAATGGTATGATGATGGTATGAAGCTGGTAGCTTGAAAGTGCCAGCCTGATGAAGACCCCTGTTGGGGTCGAAAAATTGCTAAGGCCGGATTCTGGAAATTGACTTCCTGTTTATCATCGTTTTGTGTGTCAATTTTTTTGCTTTCTCTTTCTTTGGATATGAAGCTGTCGGGTGTTCATATCTTTCATTTCGCGCGTTTTCCGGAATCCGTACAGAGCAATCACTAAACAACGTTAACGTATCAGATATACTGGACCTCTCTATTTTATCATCTTTTGAGTGCGGTACGTCTTGCGTGTACATGTATGCATGTGGATAGTGCATGTAGTGTGTGAGAGGGGACGAGTGATTGTTTTCAAATCGTGTCTATTTTACCGCATCCAACCCATCAAATTGGGAATTAAAACGATTTTATTTAGTTGTGGCGTACTCTACTTTATTAAAGTGGACTGTCTGCATTGGTAAGTGGCCGTATTTTCTTCATTTTGTTGATGTTTGCTCTTTGTCACGTTCGGCTCATCATTCACTGTTCACACTGCGTGCATGCTGGCCAAGTGCTGCTGTATGGGCGGTTATATCCGCAAAAAGTAGACGTTGACAAAACAGAGACGTAGGTTACAAAATCAGAGACGTACTTTTAGAAAAACAAAACAAAGACGTTCTTTATCGAAACAGAGGCGTTTAGCTGTGATTTTTGGAGTCGTTCACAAAGGATACGTTCGGTGCTGGAGTCGTTAACAAAATTTGGAGACGTGCCTTATCAGAGACGTTCACGTTTTTCAAACGTAGCGATAATTTTGAATGGTAGGCCTATGCCATACACAGATGTTGACATGATTTGGAGTCGTTCACAAAGGAGACGTTGGGTGGCGCTTGTGGCAGTTAAGGTGAATTAAAGGCCTACCTCCTGTCCAGACAAGTCGAATACACCGATTTCACAACTCAAAAATACACAGCGCCCTAGCGGTATTATTCACTAGCCATTTCCGGTTGAACCTCGCCTCCAGGTAAAATTCCTAGGTTTTTAGCCTCACCACCAAGGAATTTTACCTGGAGGCGAGGTTCAACCGGAAATGGCTAGTGAATAATACCGCTAGGGGCGCTGTGTATTTGAGTTGTGAAATCGGTGTATTGGAGATGAATTAAGATAAAGGGGGCGCTGCAATCACTTTTGTGAAAATCGGTTTTTACTGTATTTGTATTTTTTTTAAATTCCTTCGCAGTGCATTTAGTAGGATAAAACAACTGGTGCAAAACTAAAATAATAGGTGGCGCTGCTGATGAGATTTATGCTTTTAATTACATTTTTGGTCATAAGTTCTGAATGGGTAAACATATTGACCTAATTCTTGTACATTCAATTCATCGTTTACACATGTCTGTGCATCCATAGGCTACATAATGCAATTTGCCGCATTAACCCTTCGTCATTCTGTCAGTAAAATGGAATGCTTGGACTTCCTAAGCCTTCCTTCCTTCACTTCCTTCCTGCAACTAGTGGCGCCATCCTAACCTAGCGCCGAAGCGGAGAACCATAACTAGGTCACGTGACCGACTTTTTTGACATGTGTAAATGTAACTACACATGCCGAGAAGAAGTTCCTTACCCCACCCCTTCCACCTGTTCATTAGTCATGTCACAGTCATTATAGCCTGGACTGAGTTCTAATGCTCGAAGAGGAAGATTCTTGTTCAGAAAAGAGGAAATTGTCTCATTCATTCCAAGAGAACTGAGCAACCCTGTCTGTGGTGACATGCCCGTGATGATCTCATTTTCCTTCACAAAGTGATGTTTTCCTCTGGCATGTCGGGGTGAAGCTGGCCATATTAGTATACCAAAAAATATCAGTATATGGTGTATCTGATATGGTATATCAGTGATACCAAAAAATGACACCCATGTTCACCAGGTTGTGTAAATGTCTATATAAATAACAACAATCAAGTGAGTCATCATGATTTAAATAAAGTGTTGAAATAGAAGCCATCTGTTGATGACAGTGTGTCATCAGACTCGGCTAAATGTAATCCTCCCATCAAATCAATGGCTGATATTAGAAAAAGGTATCAAATGCTTTTACTTCAAGTTCTGCAGTACATTTACATTGGACCTCGCTGTGCAAATCTTAAGTAAAAGCATGTGCTAACTTTTATGAATACCAGGCATGGTTCAGATAAATACATGTAGACTAGCAAAAATGCTTTTACTTTAGATTTGTACAGCATTGCCTAGTGCATTCATATTGCAAAATTCAAGTAAAAGCATGGAGTAGTCTTTATTTTTATGACCCAATGTGTAATCTACACTGACTACATCGTATGCCACAAACTTCCCTTGGTGAAGGCCATATGACATCATTCATGGGGTGGGTCATGTGGATGGGTGTCATGGAAAAAATTAACGTATTGATCTAAAATGCACTTGGAAATTTGCCCCATCTTTGTGGGGCGATTGGTAAACATGGTACATGTAAATGCTACATGTGGATCTTCGAGATGTAATCTTTATTTCCAAATACATCATCCTCGTGGAATTCTGAAAAAATCAACAATACGAAGGTTGCCATTTTTCATAAGTCATTCACCAATTCAGCACATTGCTGTGTATTCAATTCTTCAAAAGAAGAACATGAGTGAGATGAGAGAGGGCTCTGAATCTAATATTCTCCCTCCTCCTCCCCCTCCCCTCCC
>NMRB01002434.1:35447-76851 GCA_002633025.1 Notospermus geniculatus
GGGGGTATTCTATGTGATTCAGTGTTCATTCCGAGCTGATGATATCTGCTGACTTTTCCTCATCTTGAACATCACAATGCATCACATACAGGTTGTGGTTCACCTCTGAAATTGGTCAGCTCCTGGAGAGAGTGGCACTGCAAAGTGAAGCTTTCTGGGAACTCTGGTTTTCTCCTGCATTTGACGTTGAATCATTGGATCATCATGACATGGCTTGATCTGGGGAGTCCTTTGACATTCAAAATGCAGCTCCAGTTGCAGTTGAGTCGAGTTTGGATCAGTCCGTCTGCATTTCGACTCGGTTAACCTCCGATTCGATCTTATCTTCCAGGTGATCTTTACAGTGAGGCGGCGGAGATTGCAACAGCGGAGATGAAGGGACGACTGGCTAATAAATACTTCATGATGGCTGAGGAGGCCTACGCAGAGTTAGAAGACGAGTGATCAGGGACCGTAGAATTCAGGATAATCACAACCAAAGTGGACAATTCCCTTCAATTTGATTGAGTTTGGGAAGAGGCTAAGATAATGCCAAAATTCAGAAGCAGCTTGGAGATATTGAAACACAAGAGAAAGTGTTGACACTTAGAAGGCATGATTTTGGTCTAACGGGTTTTAGTTTGATACAGGGTGCCTCTGAATCAATGCAGTATGTTATATTTGCCTGTTGTTAAAGTCATGCCCATCAATTTCCAACCTTTTTGCAGGTAATAGGATTATAAAGGAGCACAATCCAGTCTTGTTTTTCTGTGCAGAGTCTGCTTTGACAATTGGCAATTCTGTCTAGCAGGTTTTTATTACACCCTGTACGCTGTCATGGCTATGTGATTGTATAGACCATGTAGAAAGGATGCTTTGGGTTAGTTTATTTATCACTAAGCAATGCAAGGCTTCATGTGAGACCTGATTGTGCTGGTCGAGCCAGCTCCAAAAATTGGCCAAAACATATCATATTCACAGCATGCGTATTCTGAAGTCTGGACGAGATGTTTTGTCCAAGTTATGGAGAGCTTGGAAAGGGAGAAAATCTGATTTGAACTCCACATCAAAATGTTTAGTTAGGTCCCTTCAAAACATGACTTGTCTTTCATTTGTATGACCTATTCCTTGTTCACTCTAGAAAGTGCCATATCTGCAGTCGTTTGAAAAGTGGCCTGCCATTGGCTAGTCAGCTCTACCTTCACTTGTTAACAAGGCTGCCTGCTATTGGCTGGATCAGCTTGACCTTCACTTGTTAACAAGGCTGCCTGTCATTGGCTGGGTCAGCTCTATCTTTCACTTGTTAATAAGGCTGCCTGCCATTAGCTGAGTCTTCACTAAGGTTGTTTGCCATTGGCCAGGCCAGCTGTGTCTTCACTTCGGCTGCTTGCCATTGGCTGTAGGTTTCCATTTGGACTGGGTATCCAGTTCAGGTTCGTCAACTTTTGACACCTGACCATGCATTTTACTTTGAAATATTTGTGTCTTTTCTGTTTGAAACTCCTCTCGGTGCTTTGATGAGATAAACTTAAGTCTGATTGTCCTGAAGTCTAAATGTGCTGGAGCGTCGTGCATGGCATCTTCTTGTACTGTTGTATGACTTGAAACCATTGAGATTTCTTCACAGTTCTGATGGAAACAAACAGCCAACACGATGAGTATAAAAAACCAGTCATACTTTTCCACGTTTTAAAGGCAGCTTATCGTCAGATGATGACGTAGATATTTCACAGATCGTAAACCTTGAAGTTGTCCTGGGTGTGACATATTTTCACAGAGAGAGAGCTCAAAATGAAAAAGGAAATCATGATTTGGGTGTATTCAATTACCAGTAGAATCTGATACAATTCACTTTGTGAATGAACAAGCCATGAAAATCTTTGGGTTTACAGTATCATAAAACTCAGGTTGCTAAGTCTACTTTTACTTTATTTCTCTTTGAAAAAATGAGTTTGCTTTACTTTCCTGCCTGATTTCATCATCACATTTTCACTGTGTGTGACAGTAGACGATATCACTCCAAAAGAGTGCAGCCCCTGACGGGGCAGCGTCATGACGTCCCGCATGTCATTTCGTGATGTCTTGAGATGAGCCGAAAAAAAATCAAATTGTTTCACGACGTCATGATCGCTGAAACAACTGGATTTTTTTCCGTGTTTCGTTATGGCATTCAGTTTCAGAAATGATGAGTGGGACTTCACGACGCTGCCCCGTCAGGTGCTGCACTCTGTTGGAGTGATATCGACAATTCTTGTGGCTGTTGTGTAATATGTATCACTGTATGAACATGTTCAGTGGATATACACATATATACAAGGTCGCGAGTCACAAACTGCTGTATAGAAAAAGGGGGAGTTGTTACATTCAACATTTTTTTTCGTCATTAAATTCTGAGTTTCTCGAGAAGTAGGAAAGCTATACAGGAAAGTGAGGTATCATCTTTTTGCTTATTTTGTTGGCTTTCACAGGAGATAAATTTCAAACCCCCTAGAATAAAGAAAAAGGCACAGGGTGGTAAGAATGAAAATAAATCAACGGGGGAGCAGGAGGCGGTGGAGGAGGCGGTGGAGGTGGAGGTAATGTGGAAATATAATAAACTAACTTTTCATTGTTTCTACATGAGTCTTCTTCAGTTTAGTTTATTAATCTGACACCAAGTGTAACTATGAGGAAGCCACAAGCATAGGAAGCCATTTTGTGAAGGTGAATTAGTGTGTTTGTTGATGTGAAAAAAGGATGTTTTCATCGCAATGTTGAGTCACTGTAGCCAAGGATACTTATCGAAAATAAGGGGGAACCTAGAACAAATTGCAAAAGAATTTCTTTTTGCTTTATATGGTTTAGTATATAGCCCTCCAAACATCACATAAAAAGTCCCTTCAAATCCGACCCCCCCCCCCGAAGTGCCCGCAATTGGTATTTATTTGAGATCCTACATTAANGTGTATTTTATTCATATTCTTGTAGTCGTAGCCGTCTTGTCCTCTGCCTGTTGTGGCATTAAGACTTCCATCATGAGGCTTCGTCGGCATTTTGTCTGTATTTGGTATATTGCTTGGAATAAGCCCAGGACTGGGGGTTCACACCATGATCCTGGACCAGTGACTAAACGTGGGAGTTGGTCAAACAGCCTGAGATAATCAGTGGTTCTTAGCCCTCGTTTGGTGATGTACGGAGCGAACCTGGGAGGTGATCAGTGGTTCTTAGCGCTCGCTTGGTGACGAAGGGAGCGGCGCTAAGAACCATAGATTACTCGGGATGTGGTAACAAGGTTTCAGCAGGGTCTGTTTGTAATGTTCCCTGCTCCCATCAAAAAGAGCAGACTGGAAGCTGTTGGTTTTGTATTTTCCACTTCTCATGTAGAATCATGGTAAGAGTTTCTCTCAAAGTGTGTGTGTGGGGGGGGGGGGTGCAGTGTATGTCAGACCCTTTAATATCCAAGAATAGAGTTGATGGAATAGAGCCATTTATAAAAGGAATGTTAGGCAAGATGGTGGAACCTCTGCAGTTCAGTATGGCCTATTCATAAGCTCTTTCGTAGTTGATAAGGTGGAGGATATTATGTGTTCACTTGCAAAGCAGGGTGTGGGATCCATGAGTGGTTACAGCGCCCCTCGTGTGGCTGTGGGTGGTCCTGTTCAATAATTATGTATGCTGAGTAGAAGTAGACTAATGATTGATGAACTATTGGAAGTAACAGTTGAACTGTTACACTTGATTGGCTGGAAAGCCGTTACATTGAGAAACTGAGACTGCCCAGGGTTCATTGCAATCTTGAAGGAACTAAACTTGCAGTTCCTTCAAGTTGTGATGGACTTGTAATAGCTAGAAGAAACATTCACGTCTTGATCATCTTGCAACTCTCATACATCCTGAGGTAATCAGGGATTCTTGATTCTTGCTCCCTCCGTCACCACATAGGCCTACTGTGCGGTGACAAAGTGAGCAAGCCCAAAGAACCCAGATCTTCTCAGGATGGTCACATAGTCATCTGTGTAAAACATACTCTGTATATAATTCTGGATATTGAAATCTATATTGTTCAGATCACAGCTTCATTCAATAAATTGGATACAAAATACATGGCTTGTTTCCGTGTTGTCATTCATGGCTAGACCAACCATGGAAGTATCTAACTTTCTTGAACACACCAAGTGGTGTTTCAGTCTAGTAAGCCAGGGAGCTTATTTGCAGATCCTGTGGATTCTGGCTGGACCTGCATCCTTGTGGCTAAGTATTGTAAAACTATGGTAGGTACGCAGTCCATGATAGGTCCTGAAGGAGCATCAAATTTGCCAGCCTAACAACCCCTTGGCCCTCGACTGATTTCAGCACAAAAGCTCTAAGCTGATAGGCTATGCTTCTTGGGAAAAATGTCTTTTCATCATTCATTTTATGATATACTGGCTTTTTTGACGAAATGGCAATGGAAAAAAACACAAATCCAAGAACGCAAGAAAATCCTCAGGAAGAAAAAAATTATTGGCAGCGGTGGGATTCGAACCCACGCCTCCGAAGAGACTGGTGCCTTAAACCAGCGCCTTAGACCGCTCGGCCACGCTACCAAGCTGCCGGAGTAATCGGGCAAACGTGTCATAAACAAACGTTCATTCAACGGCACTAGAATATAGTTTCGAGCACTATTCCCTATTATCAGGAGAACTAGAAAGTATCCCAATGATTTTTAGAGCGTATTGGTATGTACAAAACTATTTATTTTGGCCAACTCGTTGATTTTGCTGTGGTCACATTGCCAATGCCGCTAGAATTGCTCTATCAATGGCAGGTCACGTGATTAAAAGCCGGGCCCGGTTCATGCCGCATTTCTGCCATCTGTTCACAAATCTATCGCAAAAAATATGGCCCATTTCACCCAACCCGTGATTGCTGACAACCCAAGTGGTTGGGGACCATCTGGTGTACCTGATGAATTCAAAGATATGCCGTACCAGCCCTTTTCCAAGGGAGATCGCTTAGGAAAAGTAAGACCCTTTCTATTTTCGGACAGGTTTTTCTGTCCACGCGTCGTGTGCGTGTTGGCTTCGGCGTGCAATGTTAATTCGATTACCGGATGGCGTGCTGGTGTAGAAGGTAAAAATGTCCCCAGGAATAACTGTCCCCCAGTATCGTAGGAACAGAAGTTTCTATTGTTACATTCTACTCTCGGCTGATTTGCTTTTATTATTGCCATGCTTCTAATACTGTATGTATTCTCTGTCATCTTATGCCGGTAGCCTATGGACTTTTTTTCAGGGAGATAATCTTTACTGTTACACCGGTGCCTCTGCCTGTCTCTCGGTGTGTGATTGTTCGACTCGCTGAGCAAGTTGACTTGCTTTCCTACAACCTGTACATTCATTTCTTCATTGAATCTCATTCAGTTGTTGTTTACTCTTTGTTCACTTGTTTCAGATATTCTTGCCATCTATTCATATTGTCATTCAAGACTTAACCCAAATTGAATTCTGTCCCATTCTTGTTTCTCCAAATAAAGTCAAATCGTGAAATTATTTGTCGTTTTTGTCTTCTTGCTAGTTGTCCTGCTGCTTCTGGTAGTTGATAACTTGTTTGTTAGGCATAGTATGTCTAGGCCTCTATAGACCAAGCCCAGGCCCTGGTAATTTCATAGGCCTGGCGTCTCGGCATGTTTTCCCAACTGGGATTGTGTGGCTGTCCTTGCTGGGCTGGAGGAAATGGGCTCGCCATCCTATGCCTTTGCTTAGGTCAAGCCTATACGCTAGCATGATTTAAGGCGAGTTGAACCTTGTACCTCCACCAGCTACCACCTTGTTGTAGGCCTACCTAGCAGAGTATACCATTGTCATTGATAATCGGTGTGAAGGAATGGGCAGGGCTGTTGGTGAAACTTGATTCATAGGCCTTCAGTATCAGTATCGCTGTGTTCACCCCAAACAAGCCACCTCTCAAACCTGAGGTGAAAGTATGCCAATATTGTTGTATTTAATGAAGATACTACATGTATTTTACTCCGCAGGTATCTGATTGGACTGGGACTCTTTACCAAGATCGGAGGGCAATAAGTAAGTAACAGGGATACTCTCCTGCATATAAAAACATGGTTACCATGGTGACAGAAAGACCGCCATACCTCTTCCACTCATTTTGATGGCTTAGTCATCATATCTTTCTGCAGTGTTGTTTCCTGTCACAGTCAATCATAAGAAAGAGACTTTGTAAATGTCATGAAGAGACACCTGATGAATTCCTGTCTTTGTGCAGCGAAGTACCAATCTCAGTTTGGTGCTGGGAGTCAGTATGCCTACTACCATGAGGAGGATGAGAGCACGTTTCAACTGGTCGACACGGCTAAAGTCATGAAGCCAGCCTATCAGAGAGGAAGGAATAAGTTCAACCAGAATAAACAGCGCAGAGAACGTGAGCGACGTGCGCAGCAGGCCCAGGCGAAGATGGAAGTTCTGTCTAAGACGCAAAAAACAAGAGAAAGGTATAACTCAACCAGAGAATTATCAAGACTTGGTGTAACTTTCTTAAGAATTTGGCCAAGATGCTTTCAGTCCAAATGTTCTATTGCTCACCAAGATCATTGTGAGATGGCAAATAAGTTCTTACGATTCTTCAATATTTTCACAACTTGGTGTAACCTAACAACTTGGCCAAAATGCTTTCACACGTGCAGTAAAACACCTTTCAATATCAACATTCCTTTTTCAGGGATCGTCAGAGGCAGTTGAGGAAGCTCCAGAAACAGTTTGGCAAGCAACTTCAGGATAACTCGAAGAGGGTGAGGTTTCATCTGCTGACTTAGTAATGATTACTTGCGGGTGCTTCCTCACAGGCTTGCCTGGTTTGAAAAGAAGGTTTGGAGTGTTTACCTTCTTATTACATCACCGTAATCTTGGTGTATTTGTCGTTTTCAGGTGAATGTTAGGAATCGTGAAGCTTCTGTCCAGGTTCGTGACACCTGGGAAGTGTTGGAGGAGTTGGACTTCCCTCGGCTGGCCAAGCTTTCTCTACCCGATGTATCTGAACCTAAGGATTTGTAAGTAGTTTTTACTTCCCGTGATTTATGGCTGCTGTGACGTCCATCGCTCCTGATCCATTAGATACTGGAAAAGACAGCATTCCTATTCTAAGTGCAATGTTTAATTTCCAGATTGAAGGCCGGATCGTTAGAATACTACGACAAGTCGTACGATCGTGTCAGCACCAAGAATGAGAAGCATCTGAGCAGAATCAATAGGATCTTCCACAAGGTTACCACCACAGACGACCCCATCATTAGAAAGGTACAGTAATGAATACCTAGGCTGTTAGGAATGTCTTACAGGCCTCCACAGGTCAATGCCATACCTCGTCACCTGCTGCTTTTGGATTAGTTGCTAAAAATGAAGTGTTTTAGCACCTTTTTTGCCAGCTGATTGAGTCCTCGTTCAATCTGCTCTTTTCCCTGGGTGCAACAGAAACATTGGATCTTTCAAACTTGCAGCTTTCTTTAAAGTTTGCCTCAAGAATGGCCCATACAATCGCAACATTGTCCATTTAGCTGGTTCTTGATGTTCCATCAATGCTTTATCTTTGACATGTTTGATTGAATCAGTACTTGATGTAGTGGTGGCACCTTTTGCCAGCTGATTGAGTCCTCGTTCTATCTGCTCTTTTCCCTGGGTGCAATAGGAACTGGATCTTTTCTTACTGGCAGCTTTCTTTAAAGTTTGCCTCAAGAATGGCCCATACAATCGCAACATTGTCCATTTAGCTGGTTCTTGATGTTCCATCAATGCTTTATCTTTGACATGTTTGATTGAATCAGTACTTGATGTAGTGGTGGCACCTTTTGCCAGCTGATTGAGTCCTCGTTCAATCTGCTCTTTTCCCTGGGTGCAATAGGAATCTTGGATCTTTCAAACTGGCAGCTTTCTTTAAAGTTTGCCTCAAGAATGGCCCATACAATCACTGCGTTGTCCTTTTAGCTAGTTCTCGATGGTCCATGAATGCTTTTGTCTTTGAAAGAGTACTTGGTAGTTGTAGTTGCACCCTTTGCCAGCGGACTGAGTCCACTTTCAATCTGCTCTTTTCCCTGGGTGCAACAGAAACATTGGATCTTCCAAACTGGCAGCTTTCTTTGAAGTCTGCTCCAAGAATGATCCGTACAATCACATTACTGAGTCCTTGATGGCAAAACCATTGGGCATCGTGTACTGTCCATCTACATGTATATGTATTTCCAGTTGAATTAATCGAACCTGCTGCTGTTGTCCTTCAACATTATGAGATGATATTTGAATGCCCAGAGCCAGTTGACTGAAATACCAAATATGTTGAGTTTCTTACGTGTGTTACATCTTTCTCTGTGCTTTATAAGCATGAAGTTCATCAACTCGGATGTGTTTGTCTCCTACAGCTTGCTAAATCCCACGGGAATGTGTTTGCCACTGATGCCATCCTGGCCACCCTGATGACCTGTACTCGGTCCACCTACTCCTGGGATATCGTCGTCCAAAGAGTTGGAAAGAAACTTTTCTTGGATAAAAGGGATGAATCAGAATTCGGTCAGTAACTTGGGTTGTTGGTCAAGTCAGAGGTGATGGGATTCTGGCTTGTGATTCTATACTCAAGATTCAGTGGCTTTTCTATTACTTTGTGCATTAGGAAGAACCTAGCCGGAGAATTTCACCTCTGTAACCTGGAGTTTGCTGTTGAAGATACGACGTGTGATTCATGGCAAGAACTTCTCTTCCAGATCTTCTTACTGTCAGTGAGACAGCCATTGAGCCACCACAAGACGAGGGCAACAGTATAAACTCACCGAGAAATTTAGCATTAGAAGCGACATTCATCAATCATAATTTCTCTCAGCAAGTTTTAAAAACGGTAGGTGTATAAGCCATGATTTCATGCCTCAGTGTTTACCAAAGTTAACATGCATGTTGTAGTTAGTAATGGCACCTTTTGCCAGTGGATCGAGCCCTCTTTCAATCTGCGCTCAGGGTTTCCGCCAGAAAAAAAAATAAGGGTACGGACCCAAAAAAAAATTGGGGGGGAAAAAAAATTTTCGAAAAAAATTTTTTTGAAAATTTTTTTGTTTTATTTTTAAAAGGGTTTTAAACAATGTTTGGTGCCATTTTAGGCGTATTTTGAAGCATAAAATCCCCGCGCCGGTCATGTCGGTTGTTTGGTTTCGTCCGGCATGTCATGGAAAAATGGTTACCCAACATTTTTGAGGGTACGGATCCGTACCCTGGAAAAATTTAAGGGTACGGAATTTTACCCATTTTACCCTCTGGCGGAAACCCTGGCTCTTTTCCCTGGGTGCAATAGGAACATTGGATCGTTCATACTGGCAGCTTTCTTTAAAGTCTGTCTCCAGAGTGATCCATACATTTGCATCTCTACATACTAACCATTGTCCGTGGAGCTAGTTCTTGATGGTTCATGAATGCTTTTGTCTTTGATCTTTGAAAGAGTAGGCACCTTTTGCCAGTGGGTTGAGCCCTCATTCAATCTGCTCTTTTCCCTGGGTGCAATAGGAACAGTGGATCGTTCATACTGGCAGCTTTCATTGAAGTCTGCTCCACGAAAGATCCGTACAATCACATCTCTACATACCAACCATTGTCCTTGGAAGTAGTTCTGGATGGTTCATGAAGATTTTGTCTTTGAAACCAAAGAGAGAGCACAAAAGTCGACACACAAAATGATGATATATAGGAAGTCAGCTTCCAAAATTTCGCAAATTTTTGACCCCAACCGAGGTCTTCTTCAGGCACATTTCATTATGGAACTCCAGAAAAGACTTGTCTTTGAAACAGTAGTTAGTGGTGAGTGCACCCTTTGCCAGTGGGTTGAGTCCCCATTCAATCTGCTCTTTTCCCTGGGTGCAGTAGGAACAGTGGATCGTTCATACTGGCAGCTTTCTGTGAAGTCTGTCTCCAAGAGTGATCCATACATTTGCATCTCTACATACTAACCATTGTCCGTGGAGCTAGTTCTGGATGGTCCATGAATGCTTTTGTCTCTGATCTTTGAAAGAGTAGGCGCCTTTTGCCAGTGGGTTGAGTCCCCATTCAATCTGCTCTTTTCCCTGGGTGCAATAGCAACATTGGATCGTTCATACTGGCAGCTTTCTTTGAAGTCTGCTCCACGAATGATCCATACAATCACATCTCTACATACCAACCATTGTCCTTGGAACTAGTTCTGGATGGTTCATGAAGATTTTGTCTTTGAAACCAAAGGAAGAGAGAGCACAAAAGTCGACACACAAAATGATGCAGGGTTTCCGCCAGGATTTTTTTCCAGGGTACGACCTGGGGGGGAGGAGAAAAAAAATTTCAAAAAAAATTTTGTTTGAAAAAAAAAATTTTCCCAAAATTTTTTTGTCTGTTTAATAATGGCTTCCAGAGTCATTTTTTACACTCCAAAATGCAAAATTAGTCTTCCTTCTGCATGAAAGTTGCATTTGAAATGTAACAAATTTAAGAAAAACATTACTGATTTAGTGATTTTTTCAGGGTACTACCGGTATATCGTACCCTCAAATTTCTTTAGGGTACTATATTTGTACCCAAAGTACCCTCTGGCGGGGACCCTGATGATGATATACATGTATAGGAAGTCAGCTTCCAAAATTCCGCAAATTTTTGACCACAACCGAGGTCTTCTTCAGGCACTTTTCATTATGGAACAACAGAAAAGACTTGTCTTTGAAACAGTAGTTAGTGGTGAGTGCACCTTTTGCCAGTGGATCGAGTCCTCATTCAATCTGCTCTTTTCCCTGGGTGCAATAGGAACATTGGATCGTTCATACTGGCAGCTTTCTGTGAAGTCTGCTCCACGAATGATCCATACATGTACATTCACATCTGCATGTACTAACCATTGTCGTTGTGGCTGGTTCTTGGTGGTTGATGAATGCTTTTGTCTTTGAAAGAGTAGTTTGTAATTGCACCTTTTGCCAGCTGATTGAGTCCCCATTCAATCTGCTCTTTTCCCTGGGTGCAACAGGAAATGGATCTTTTCTGATGTGCACTGTTCATGTCTTGACGTGTGCCTTGAATCTGATCCGTACATGAATTAAACAGTTGCCGTCTTGAACAGATCTTGTGGATTACTGTTGATTAACCCATTAGGCGCCATATAGCCCAAACCCGCCCAAGCCTGCATAATCCCATATAGCCCAAACCCGCCCGTGTGATTTCCGGCCGTCACAGAGGCAACCAACGAAAAAAAACAAAAAAATCTAACCTCGGCTCCAGTTGTATCATGTCGCCAGTGTTATAAGCTACAAAATAAACATCACTGGTTCACTTTATCTTCAACTTTTTCTTTTTGCCATTTGAGCAAAAAACCAAGATATGGTAAAAAAGTGAATAGCACTGGGAAAAAAAGTTGTCCTAATTTATACTTGTCTGGCGCCTAAATGGGTTAAGAATTACCGAGTTTAGTCTTGGTGATTATAGAATTTGTACGACGTTAAATCTTGGCATGCCCTTGCTTTATGTCAAAAGTTCACTGGTTTTTCTTCACAGGGAGACGATAATGAACGATACGAATTTGATAATAAAAATCCATTTGTCCAAGAAGGGGAGCAGACTCAAGCGGCGTCGGTAGGATATAGGTAAGGAGGAGTTTGAAGCTCTGGTGATCTGTTGGTGATTAGACCTGGTTTACTCGTCAGGAGCTTCCTACAAGACAAGTCAAGTCAATAGCGAGGTTAAGATCTGGTCCAACTCCCACTCCCGCTCCAACTCCGAGGTGCTAAAATTCAGATTTTTCGTGTCGGATATAAATTTACCACCCAGGCGGGTTCTTTTCGTTCTCCGGAATGATTAAACACCATTTCTTCGGAAAGCCCCGTTGTATTTGATGACGGAGTTCCCAAAAAAGTAATCCTCTGGAGTCAACTCGGAACGTTATCTGAACCTCCCTAATGGCATGAAACCTGTGGTTAACCGGACCAGGAGACAAAGGCATTTTATGATTCAGATTGGAAGCTTCTTGAACTTGATGGGCAAAATGTTCAATGACCTTGACTTTTTTCCGATGGCATGTATCATTGACACTGCATGCACCTCCCTGCTGGTGGTTGTTCCATAAACATCTGCCATTCACGTTGGTGCTAAAGTAACATGGGTCATGTTAATGGGCAGTATCAGCTAGATTCTGCTGTGTTTTCATGTCCTGACAGGTAAAAACGCCTTCCGTACATTCTAACAGTCTTGGCACCAATCAACTTAGGAGACCTTCAGGATGTCTTCGACAAGTTTTACATGATCTATCGGCAGTTACCATGGTTACGTTACAGCCATATAAAGTGCAAGAAAGCTTCTAAGAGTGGACATTTTCCTCTTCTTACAGGTATCGAAAGTGGGATCTAGGTAATGGTATAGAACTTGTCTGTCGGTGTGAACACGACGCTGTGATGGTAGGACCAAATGGTGAGATGCAGTTTGCTAACATCAAGACACTGAATGAATGGGACTGTCGGGTGAGTGGAGCGAACATAACAACACTGCTAGGAGTTTTACCCCGTACCTTCACATGGGCCTTCGATAGGCTGAGCAGCCTTCATAGCCTAGTGGTTATCATGTCCGCTTAGCAACCGGCAGGTCCTGGGTTCGAATCCAGCCTGGGCCATATGGATTATCCCTGGCTCTTCACGTCCATCACATGGGACAGTAAGCCTTGGTGTCTCATACCTTGTGCCTTTGCAAGGGTAAAAGACCCCACCCAAGTGATGAACATGAGTAGCTTGAGATGGCCTTGTCCTCCATACTCATCAGGGTAATAATGCTGTGGCTTCGGCACTGACGGAAAAATCAAGTACAAGTATCGCTCACAGGGCGACCAAGAACTTCGGCTGGAACTGTTTCCACCTACAGTGGAACCTCTCTATTAAGGACACCTTCGGGACTGACAAATGCTGTCCTTAATTGAGAGGTGTCCTGATTATAGAGGTTCAAATGAATAGAAATGACCAGTTTGGGACTGAAAATCGCTGTCCTGATTAGAGAGGTGTCCTCCTGGCAGAGGTGTCCGTTAAGGGAGGTTCCACTGTATTTGTGAACTCTTTGTTCTTGCAGTTTTCTGGTGGCGTTGACTGGCGAGCCAAGTTGGACAACCAGAGAGGAGCTGTCTTAGCAACAGAGCTGAAAAATAACAGTTGTAAACTGGCAAAGTGGACTGTGTGTGCTCTGCTGGCTGGCTCTGATCAGATTAAATTTGGGTAAGAAGACTGACACAGCGAGCTAATGAGTTAGGATTATGGAAAAGTTGGCCTGGTTGTTTCAGTCACCACGTCGTAGGATTCCAAACAGATGATGAAAGCTTCTCTTATTGTACTTTTACTGTTTTATTCCAGCTACGTATCACGTTATCACAGCCGAGACTCGGCCAAACATGTCATCCTCGGCACACAGCAGTTCAAACCTGCCGAGTTTGCTAACCAGACCAACTTGAATATGGACAATGCGTGGGGTATCCTCCGTTGTGTTATTGACATGTGTATGAAGCTGAAGGAAGGGAAGTATCTCATTCTGAAGGATCCTAACAAGGTAAGGGAGAGAAAATCAATGTTTAATCTTCTTGGTTAGACATACCTCATCACATTACTCTCAGCTGTTGGACTGGCATTTCCCAAATCCACTCGGTGTCCTGTGAGCTTACAGCTAATACCAAAATATGCTAACAGGGTGGGGCTGGTAAACCCTCTCATATTCAGTCCAGGGTGGCCACAGGCAAGGATACCAACCTGAATTCATTGAATACTGTACATGTGGGCAGAGATTGCGTCTCTCAATGGACACTAGAAAACTTCATACTGGTCCTGTCCCAACTACCTATGCCACAGCTGCTGATATGCCCCAGCCATACTGGAGTATGTGACTGGTGGATCTTTACATCATATCCCTGGTAACTTGGGCTCAAGTATCGGTAAAGTATAGCAGGCCAAGCCGCGGGAAGTGCACTGAGTGTGTACACGGAATAATCAGCAATGTATGGAGATGGTCACTTCCCACCGGTTGGCCCGCTATATAATCTACTTGACCCATAACGTGGAGCTGCCATTCTGGTTCAGGATGATCATCAGGTCGTACATCTCTTCCCTTCCAGCCTGTAGTCCGTATCTACAACATCCCTGATAACACGTTTGAGTCGGACGAGGACGAGTCTGATGAAAGTGAGTCTGAGTCAGAGGAGGAGGAAGGAGAAGAAGGTATGTAAACAAGTCATCTGCCGTGTGTTCAATAAATTAACCATCTTAGGGAAGTTTTCTGCTTTGGCATCATTAGACCCATGAAATTGGCTTGAGAATGTCATGCTACCTTGAAACAACCTTGTCCTTGGACTAAGCATGATATATTAACTAGAGGGCAAGAGTGACTAACTCCTAGATACATGTTTACAAAGTTTGGTGTGTGTAGTTGGCATGTTAAATTCCATTTACTTGTGTTTCGATTTGCCCCAGGTTTGCCTATCCTGCCAGTTTCTAGTAACTCTAGAATAGTGACATTCACCATTGCCTGTTTAATAAGGCTTGTCTGTGACTGGCTTCATTGCCAAAGAAAATGCTATGATTTGACTTGTTTTGACTTTTGTGAATTTCTAGCCCCAAAAGAGGAGAATCTTGGATCGTAGTAAATGTAACTATGATAACGATGTAAGAGTTACTAACTTGTATTAATTCTTATGTTATCAATGTTCACTCTGCACCAATCACTCAATGTTGTCATTTCAATGGATGAGAATCTGGCTGTGATCGGGTATTTTACTCAACCCTTGATCAGTGTGCATCATGGGCTAGTGTTACTAGCCTACCATGAGATTTAAGTGACATAACCAACTAGTTGCATTGCTGTGTCGTGTGTCCAGCATTCCAGGTCCTCCTGGACAGACGAGTGATCTGCTGAACACCAAAATGGAACTCAAATCTTCTGGCTTTGTTGTAATCTTCATCAGTAACAATTCGTTGAGCTTCAGTAGTCATGCTGGCACTGCTTGTTCGTGCACCGTTGTATCCTGCACCTTAACAATTAATTACTCGCTGTCTGTAGTGTCTGAACAGGCGCGGATCCAGGGGCAAACCCGGCCCGTGCCCCCCTATTTTCTGGTGGCCAACGCTAGAAAAATTGCCGTTTAATTTTTCCCGCAGCTGCTAAGAAATCGCACCAACGGCCTTCTAGATTTCAAAATTTTCTGGGGTTCTCGGTCCTCCTGTGGCCTTCTGTGCCCCCTTTACCAGAATCCTTGATCCGCCCCTGTGAACATGGTCACAGATTCAATAGCATGCTGTCGATCCCCCTGTCCTGGGGAGTCTTGGGACTTGGAGTACCAAATCGGGCAAAATGACGTGCAGGTGTCCGGATGAAACAGACAGCAAGTTGACTCCCTATACCAAGACACTGCAGGCAGTTAAGGATTCTAATTTGTAATGTCATCCAGTATCTAACCTGTGATCATCAAACTAACCTCATGTCGATGTTCACGAAGTTTATCTTTGTTGAGCAGTTTCTGTTTGTTCACTTGCCATTGTCAGAGTTGTTTTGTTTGTGATATTCATTCCGTGTTGTGTGTGTGTCTGTCGGTAACACATCTGTTTTGTGACATGACTGTTGAAGTGTCATCAAATGTGCTGAATCTTCTCATTCCAATCTGAAAGAAAGAGCTTGATTGGCCCTCTTAACCATCCCATCTGTTTTACTCTAGTTACATGTATAATCCGGCACAGCCTTCGCGCGACCCAGTGGAATGCGGAAGTAGGCTTACCACAAATCTTATTCAACACACAACTCTTGAATAAAGTTGAATATCTGTAGACTGTAATAGTGCCCAGTCATGTGCAGGCGATCATCGTTGGTAACGCGGGGGTAGATGGCATAATTAGGTAGCCGCAAGCTGTTGTCAGATTTTGTATTTCCACATTTCATTGGCTCGCACGAAGGCTGCGCCGGACTTTATCATCTTCGTCTGAGATATTGATATGAATGATGTAGGTTTTGAAGTCATTGCCTGACCATCAGTTGGTGTGGTGGCATCTTAGTCATCATGCCACTGGTATGACACGACCAGTGCAGCAGGTTGTTCTTGAAAACAGGGTTGGTAATCTTCCTCCGGTATTCCGAACACTAAATGTTAATGTCTCTTTCTTCTATTCCAGACTCCGACTAAACCAGACGTAGCAAGTGTTTGGATGAGCATCCTCTCCATGCGACTCAAGTTTACCAGGATATTGGTGTCAGCAGTGGGATCTTATTTATTACTTTCAACATGAAGAAGGCGGATGGGGCAGTGGAAAGGCAGTGCTTCTGGCATGAATGATCATGACTGTCCTGGTTCCACCTTATTCAGTCATGGTCTGCTTTCCGTCTTTCAAGCCAGTTCAGCCTCGGAGTGGGTTGATTTCACCTTTGATTTCAAGATGTCAGCACAGGTATCTTGACTGTGTGATGTCTTATGGTAATGTAATCATGGTATTTAGTCCAATGTTATTCTGTAGTCTCGGAATCAAATAAAATCCTCCATTATCCAATCAGATTTTATCTTTGTCTTCTTTAGTATCTGATTTTCGTGTTCGTCGTATGTGCTCTTTGTCTTTTAGTGTTACATCTGATGTGTTGATGTCCGTTACATCTGCACTGTTTTCTCATCAGCCTGCACTGTTGTTGTCTGTTAAACCTGCCGTAATGTTGTCTGTTACACCTGCTCTATTGTTGTCTGTTACTCCCCATCTTTTACATTACACTGTTACTCTACATTGTTATAATGGTTAGTATGGTTACCAGTTTTCACCCTGTTACTGCATCCCATTACTGGGATTTTTACCTGATATTGTTTCCATTTTGCTTGCCTGTGTTGTATATCTGTATAAAGACGGCCATTGTTGAACTTGTATGATTGCATTTTCCTGTTGTTAGTCATATCCTTTACCCCCGGTATGACATGATGCGGTCCCTCCCTCCTCAGTAAGTCTGCCATGCCTAGCATTGTCGTGTAACATGTCTTGACCCATAACTCTGTCCGTGGGAACAGAGATGATAGCATTGCCATATGCCTATAGGCCTCTGTCTGTGGGGACAGAAGTGATAGTATTGCCGTTGTGGGGACAGAAGTGATAGTATTGTCGTATTAGGGCTCTGTCTGTGGGGACAGAAGTGATAGTATTGCCGTATTAGGCCTCTGTCTGTGGGGACAGAAGTGATAGCATTGCCGTATTAGGGCTCTGTCTGTGGGGGCAAAGTAATAGCACTGCCGTACCATTGTCGTCTCCGAACCATTTGAGCTCTGGCCTTGCTCCCAGCGTTGAGGGTATGATGTGAAATAAACGCAGCCGCATCGTATTCATTTTGATGTGTAACAAAATTTATTCACAGAATGTGTGGATGCAAAACTAAAAAGACGAAATAATAAATAACCGTGTTGAAAACTTTCAAGTTTAAACTGCAGAAAACGTAATAACGTTCCGCCCCTAATAACGTTCGCAGACAGAACTTGGCTCTTATGTCAGGCCTGCTTTGGCTTGGTAGCTAGGACCTGATACTAAGCTCAGGGCTCCGTCCGATGGCAGTGAGCTGCTGCGACGCAAGCACCATTTTAAAGGCTCCGCCACTGCCATGCCTGAAGACTGGTCTCCGGCCTGTCCTCGAGCCGCTCCGCTACGACCCTCGTCCTGCCGGAGCGGCTCGAGGACAGACTACCATATGCTCGGGTGTCTCGCGAGTACGCGGGCAACGCCGTTCGTGTTCCACACGTTTACATGGCATGGATGTGGCCAAGCCGAAACTCTGTGGTCCATTGATGACGTCAGACCCGACGACAGCAACCGCATGCAGCCCATCTGCGATTGGCTTTTACCCTGACCTCAGAAATCTCCTGTGAGACTGCATTTGTGTGCAATAAGCTTAAAACCATATTTATAGTCTAAATCACAAGAAAAGCAGCTCCCGCGGTCGGTGACAATCGGGTTGACAATAGGTTGTATACAAATGGGTTTTTGTACGGAAATGTCATGTACAAACTATATGAAAGAAAGTTCAGACATTAGAGAATGTTTGAATGAGTTGTTTTTCCGGAGCCATGACGACGGGTCAATAAACTTATACAAATAGGCCGAGGGCCTGCCGCCAAGTTTTGAATGGGCCTAGCTGAGAGTTAATCTCCTAATACCCAACACGCTCGACTAGTCGATGCCTCAATTACCTTGTTTACACTACATAAAAGTCCGGGCTGAGCACGGGCTTTTTGCGTTTACACCTATGAATTATGCTTTTAAACCCATGCCGCGTAGGCCTACATGCTCAAAAAGCCCGGGCTAATTTCAGACCCGGGCTTCGAAAAGTCCGGGCTTTTTCAGACAGGTGTAACCACGGCTCATGACTGCTTAATAGGTTTTGCGAAGTGTTTTGCTGTGCGGCTAAACCCTAGATATGACATGTATGAGGTGAAAACGTTGAATTGCAGTGGACGACATACCATTGGTAAAAGCGGGTAGCACACCAGGCGATATCGCAAGCGATCAGGCCTGACCGCACACAGAAAGTCCGACAGTGCTTTGAATAGGAAAATGCGTTATAACTAACTGCCGATTGACGCCGGTCGGCCCTGATCGTCACCGAGCAAAATCGGTTGCAGTACTTGCGCGCTGGACAGCGATGCGTGGAATCTTCTCGCCAGCAATGATGGCCCAGTGTCAAACAATACCAAAACCGATATTGTCTCGTCTGCGGAGGCTGGCAAGAAAATCGGTGGCGATTTGATCGCTTGCGATATCGCCTGGTGTGCTGCCCGATAAGTGTCCGTCGAGTGTGGACATCCTTGAGTGGCGGACGGACTCGAAGAGTTCAATCGTCAGTATATGCAACAAAAAATGCTTGGTTTATTTGATTGCTTCCTCCCCATCGTCAAGAAGTTTCTCAATGTCTGTTTGTCGGCTGCCAAAGAGCCTATTCTCGAACCGAGACAGCTGTTTGAGAGCTCGTCTGTCTAGTTTGACCGTCTGTCTCTTCCTGATCATGTAACCGTACGAGTCGGCGAGAGTCCAGTGAAACTCGTACATGAGGATGGCGACGGCGATGGTGGTGCTGCGCGTGACCCCGTGATGGCAGTGAATCAGGACCGTACCATTCGCCTCCCTGGCCGCCCGGACGAACTTTATGGCCTCGGGAAACCTTGGCAACAGTTTGAACCCTTTGTCCTCGTCTTCATCTATTCTAAGGTAGCTAACTTCGTCTTTAAATGCATTCATGTGTTCTAGGGAAGCGTTTACGTCGTGTGTGATCAGTAGGTTGGATATAACGTCCTCGTCGTTTGCTTGTTTGGCTGAGCCGAGATACAGAAAGTTTTCTATCACCATGGTTGGATACGAAACAAAATGTTTCAGACGTTCTGAGTGTGATTGTAGTGGACGGTCCGTGCATAAGAAAGGAAAAGAGTTATAGAAGGCGGTGAATCCGCCCTCGATGATGAGCGGATCGGCACCATTCTCGGCCAACTGGTCGTGGACTTTTGAAAGCGTGCTTGTGGTCAGGTCAAATGTCCTTCCATTGTCGTCGTGCACCACAACAAAACTGTACTTGGTGATGGAGCCTAACATCTCTGCGACCCGTGGGTCCTCCAGGAAGGAGTAATGCCTGGCGGTTGCTATGTGACAGGCGTCATACTCCTCCCTGGGTCGAGTATCCAATAGCAACATGTAATTCTTCTTGGCGACCAACGGCGTGTCGTCACCGTCATTGAGATAGTTATAAAAGTCCTGTAAAGTGATGTATTCCCTCTCCCTCGCCCCCTCGTGTGGCACTTTCCGCGGCTTCAACCGTCCATCCGGGACCTCCATATTCATGGCGATAAAGCTACTGGCGACGGACATATTGTTAGCCGTAACCAATGGGTCGACTTTCTTCCCCTTTTTATCCTTTTTCCCTTTATCCTTTTTGTCTTTGTCCTTTTTATCCTTATCCTTATCCTTGTCCTTCTTCTTGCCCTTTTTGGATTTCTTCTCGTCTGAAAACGAACGACGAACAACCTTAAAGGGGGCCTGTATTTCTTCTCTATCCCGCACTAAACACACCCGCGTTAAGGGAGACCTCTATTGACAATGTTGTCAAACCACCACTTATCTACCTCGCCCCGTGTAGAGTAACTCTCGTTCCTAGGGTATTCATGTATGCATTATGCATTGCTTGCAGGGTTTGCATTCTGCGCATCTGAGCCAGAACGGCGGCTAGTCTGGTGGGTTATCAACAGACAGGTCAGCTTTAAGTCCTGACTTACCGTCATCATCCTCGTCACTGCTGCCCTCATCATCCTGGAAAGATAAACCACATTGGTCATGTGATGTGTCTTTCTTCAGACTGATCCCCAGGCCATGGAAGGCATTCAGTTTATCTAACTTGGCAACTACCTCAGTACAATACAGAAGCGAGATCGAAGCATGTGTTCCCCGTAATCTGCTGTAAGCGATGCCAACTACCAGGTATAAGCGCTTCAATGTTGCTCCAGTTTCCCATTCAAGAGGGTTAAGACGTTGAATGGTTATAGGAGTGACGCAAACTAGTTTGTGCAGTAAGGTGATGGAGCAGTATGATGTTAGCATTGATTTTTGATACTTAAAGGGACACTGTATTTCTGTGTTAAGGGAGACATCTATTGACAGTATTGTTAACTACCGCTTATCAACCTCATTCCTAGGGTATCCACGTATGCATTTCTCGATATGAGAGCCTAGTTCTACTCTAAAGTTCACGAATGTGCGAACTAACAGGCAAGATAGACGGGGAACTAACACAGTAAACAGTTAAGAAAAGCAAGCATTACTTTTACCAAGCTCTTTCTGTTGGGCGTGGGTTTAGTATATTGTGTGACTGGTTTGGTTCGATAGCCATCGAGGTAGGGGGTCGCGTGTTCGAACAGGGCGGTAAAGCCAGGGGTCACTGCCTTTATCATCGTTTGGGAGAGTGACAGATAATCGGAGGGTACCTGTCAAGACAAAAATGAGGAGTATGGGCCCTGACTGGATGCTGCAGCCACGTTCGCTGCTTTCTTATGGCGCTGCCCAACTTGAGAGTTTTCTCGCGCGAGTTGGCTTTCAGTGAGCAATTGCTTTCACCACGTTGTGGCGCGGCAGGTGTTTTTTGTCGCTCTATGCGGTGGTAATAGAAATAGGTCAGCCATTCCTCAAATCGCGCGAGAAACCTCTCACGTGGAGCAATGCGGCCTGATGGTAGGCCTATTGAGTTAACTGAATGTTATTTATTGCAGTATGTTCAAAGCTTGGCTACAAATATTGTTAGTTTACAAAACATCTACCGATATCAAAAATTCGCGTTCATGGTTGGAGTCCATCGTCGATCATAAAAACACTTCAACTAAGGTTTTGTGTTGACTGGACAAACGCCCTCTGGGGCCAAACAGTAACTAAATGGTTGCTTAGCAACCAATGGAAGCTTTCCGAAGTTTGACATGATTGAAGGAAGGGATAATTATGATGCAATATTATCATTGAACTAAAAGCACTCAGCACTGAAATCTGCCAGGAAGTGATATCATTGCTCCGGGAGTTGCTTCTTCAGTGTGTACTTGTGGCACTACAGGGTGGCCCAGAAAAGGTGCCCCGCGAACAAGAGGTAACGAACAGGATGCTATTGTCGAAAGGACACGTTTTCTGGGCCTCCCGGTTATAGGAGCGTAATGGCTTGAGATTAGGGAGGTTCAGAAATCAAACGATAAACGTAAACTTTACGACAGCGTTATTTTTCATACTACACATTAACCAGATTTTATATTGCATTTTCGGTACGAAAATAACGTTGCCGTTAACGTTTACGTTTATCGTTTGATTTTTAAACCTCCGTAACACTATGAAACGTACGCCCGCCCCACGTGACCTATAGGATGTTTGGTCTGCTCATCATAATCTTTCAATTCAGAATGTAAACAACACAATCTTACCTCATCCTTTTTCTTCTTCTTGTCTTTCTTTTTCTTCGACTTCTCATCCTCGCTGTCAGAATCCTTATCTTTCTTTTTCGACTTCTTCTTACTCTTCTTCTTCGAGTCATTACCATCATCACTCTCAGAATCAGAATCATTATGCCGTGACCTTCGATCATCGTGACGTGACCTTGGCCTTCTATTAAGGTCATCTTCTGACCTCATTTTCTTTTTCATCGATTTCCGTAGTTTCCGTCGGTATTCTCCATCTGAATCAGTCTCATCCTCACTATCATTCTCGCTCTCACTATCACTGTACTTATCCTTCTTTTTCTTGTCTTTTTTGTCCTTTTTCTTGCCTTTTCCCTTCTTTCCATCATCACTATCGCTGTCGTCCTTCTTTTTCTTATCTTTCTTCTTATCCTTTTTATCCTTTTTACCTTTTTTCTTTTTCTTGTCATCATCACTATCACTCTCACTATCATATTTACTTTTCCGTTTACTTTTTCTGTCTTTTCTCCTCCTCCTATCGCCATCACTATCACTGTCACTGTGTAGACTCTTCTTCCGTTCCCGCCGTCGTCTCCTCTCCTTCTCATCCTCAGAATCACTATAGCAACCATCACGGCTTCTCTCTCGCCACCGCCGCATGGTGGCGTCGTTGGCGCTCTTTGGTCTCGGCATATCCCGTCCTCGTCGTAGGCCATCATCATGATCCCTGTATTGAATGAGTCTTAACCCCCCTCCACTCCGGCCCTCTTGCTCCCCCACAACAAACAACCCATCACCAGCACCATCGTCCTTGACATCAAGATAATCCAGTTTGAAGTCATCCTCGTTCCCATGCATCCAGCTGTTTTTCTCAGCCGGCTTCATCGTAACCTCGTCCTCCTCGACACGCCTCTCCCGCCATTTTTGAAAGAACGACTGTCGTGCTGTGACGTCACCGTCGGCACTTTCAACTCTCTCACTTCTCCGTTTATCCCTGGTCCTGGAAGACCCCCCGCGATTTTCATCATCACTTTCACTATCTGATCGCCTACTTCTTCCACTTTTTGGCCTATCCCTCCTCTCCCTCTTCCTGCGTTCATCGTCATCACTATCTGCGTCATAGTCCCTACTCTTGCGTCTATTCTTTTTATCCTTATCCTTCTTTTTGTGTTTGTCGTCATCACTATCTGAGGAGTCACTATCATTATGTTTACTTTTTCTTTTGTCCTTTTTATCCTTATCCTTCTTTTTATCCTTGTCCTTTTTATCCTTATCCTTCTTTTTATCCTTATTCTTCTTTTTGTGTGAGTCGTCATCACTATCTGAGGAATCACTATCATCGTGTTTACTTTTTCTTTTGTCTTTCTTTTTATCCTTGTCCTTCTTTTTATCCTTATCTCTCTTTTTATCCTTATCCTTCTTTTTGTGTTTGTCGTCATCACTATCTGAGGAGTCACTATCATCATGTTTACTTTTCCGTTTATCCTTCTTTTTATCCTTATCCTTTTTCTTATCCTTATCATCATCGCTATCTGAGGAGTCACTATCATTATGTTTACCTTTACGTTTTCCCTTTTTGTCCTTCTTTTTATCCTTATCCTTCTTTTTATCCTTATCGTTCTTTTTTGACTTTTCGTCCTCACTATCTGTGTCACTGTCGTTGTGCCTTCGTTTTTCTTTCTTCTCTGTCTTATCCTTTCTCTTCCGTGATTTGCTCGAGTCACCATCCGACTCGCTCCCGGAGCCATTCCTCCCAGAACGTCCTGATCGGTTCGATCGTGATTTCGATGTTTCTGAGGCATTGTCCCGTTTATCAGTGATGGCCCAGGAAACATCCCCTGCTGCAGCGGCTGACGATGGATGAAGAGTCTTAGATTGAGTACGTGGTGAGGGTTTTGGCGACGGTTTCTTGGCACTGATATCAGTTGTGCGCATTGTCACTGTAGGTATCGGAAGCTGGTCTGCTTCGATTGCACCAGGGATACAATCATCGTCACTTTTCTCATTCTTGGATCCACCATTCCCAAGGTCAAGCTCCTCAAGGCCGTCAAGGTCACACTCATCGAGAGTCAGGTCACCATGGTTCGGAGCTTGCTGCATTTGGGCATGCGTAGTAACCGGTTGTTTATATCTCGATGTCTGACCAACTCCAGTCGCTGTTGTTGTCATTGTCATCGGTTTCTTAAACTCCACTTGCGGTTCGGGCTCTTCCTCTACGAGAGGAACACTGGGCGTTATGATGAGTCGGCCGCTTGGATCTTCTACAATACGATTCATCATGTTACCAAGGCCGTGTAGACTGGAGCGCTTCCTTTCGTCAACCCTCGAAGTTAGAATCTCAGACTCGGTCGCCAGTTCATCGTCACTGACGTCACCATTCTGTCCACCATGATATCTATAATCCTCCTCCTCCTCCTCCTCCTCGCTCTCCGACTCCTCACTTTCACTCTCCTCCCGTTTCTTCCTATCTTTATCCTTCTTCTTTCCATCCTTTCCTTTCTTCTTTGATTCCTTCTCATCCTTTTTCTTCTTCTTCGACTTTGACTTCTTCCCTTCATCCTCGTCACTCTCATCAGAATCATCACTCTCATCCTTTTTACCTTTTCCTTTCTTCTTATCTTTCCCTTTCTTTTCTTTTTCTTTCTTCTTTTCTTTCTCTTTTTCCTTCTTTTCCTTCTCTTTTTCCTTCTTATCCTTATCTTTTTCCTTCTTATCCTTGTCTTTCTTGTCCTTATCCTTCTTATCCTTGTCCTTCTTATTCTTATCCTTATCCTTATCTTTCCCTTTCTTCCCTTTCACCTCCTCCTCTTCCTCCTCCTCCGCCTCTTCCTCACCATTCCCATCCTTCTTATTCTTCTTCCACTTCGACATCTTCGATTTCTTCTTCCCCTTCGTGTTCAGACTAAACGTACTGGCTTCAATATCAGCCTCGTCCCCATCATCGATGTCCCTGTAGGACGAGGATTCCTGGTCTTTCGACCTTAGACTCGCCAGGCTCCCATTCATGTGCCCGTTTTCTGACTTCTTACCGTTCTTCTTCTTCTTATCCTTATCCTTGTCCTTGCCTTTATCCTTGTCCTTGCCTTTATCCTTCTCTTTGTCCTTATCCTTGCCTTTATCCTTATCTTTGCCTTTATCCGTATCCTTATCTTTATCCTTGCCTTTGTCTTTATCCTTTTCTTTCTTTTTACTAAATCGAGAGGATTTGCCTTTCTTTTCCTTCTCAGGTGTCTCGTCCACCTCGGATTCCACCTCGGACTCGTTGCCCTAACGCGAAAGAGAAAACAGGCTCCAATAAGGCAAAGTTAACACGTCATTCTCTGGTAGCCAGGTGTAAAGTGCTACAGGTCCCGTTTTATCGGTGTTTCACCTCATGGGGTCCACTGCGAAACGAGATTGACAGATTTTCCTGTGTTCCCCGAGAGAAAAGTTCTTTTTGCCTATGAAAACAGTGGCTTATGGGGGAACAAGAGAGAATTTCACCGGCTTTCGGAACGACTTGACACCACAACCTTCATTTCATGTGAATCTAGGCCAACAAGACGGGGAAAATTTCAAACTAACCGTGTTCATCTGAATAAACTCCACTCACGTTTGACTAAGGTATAGCTAGAAGTAACGGGTCAACGCATGCATGCCTTTATTGAGAATAAGTTTGTGAGCATTCAGAAATAGATTTTCATTCAAATATTGACGGGTTTGTTGTTCAATAAAAACGCAACATGCTTCAACGAGCGAAATCGCCATTGTCATGCGTGGATTTGAAAACCTAGCGAGAGTAGGCCTAAGTACTTTTATACAGCCGCTGGCACAATCTCATCAACACTTTTAAATGGATTACAATGTTTTGATAACGCTTTAATCATGCCCAGAGTCAAATGAGTCGCAAACGTAAGACTCTATCGGGACGTAGCTAAACGTCTCTGTCCTCACCTTGTCCTCCTCCTCCTCTTCCTCCTCTGAGCTGGCGTCTTGGTCAATCGAGATGGCGCACACCGTGCCGTCTTCCTTCGACACTTGATGCCCCATTCTCTCATTCCGCTTTATGCGAGTCATTTCGGTGGTTGGTTATAGACACATCTGAAAGTACAGAATGATTGAAAGAATGAAAATCAGAGTGTTTTATCCACCAGAGTGATCAAAGCATGTGTGGCAACGAAAAAGGACGGTTTTGAGGTAGTTGGCATTGGCGGGGGTCTAGAGTACACGGGACAGTGATAGTAGTAGTCTGGCATTCCATGGATGTAGGGTTTTCATCTGGAAGTTAGAAAATGTGTTCTTTATGCCAGATCACATCAGGCGATACCGCTGATCGCCACCGATCTTCTCGCCAGCCACCGCAGACCTGGCGATATCGGTTTATTGGTGTTGTTTGACAATGGGCGATCATCGCTGGCGAGAAGATTCCATGCATCGGTGTCCAGCGCACATCTGGCGTCAACAGCCGATTTTGCTCGGCGGCGATCAGATCGCTTGCGACGCCTGGTGTGCTGCTGGGTTTATGGAATCAATCGAAAATGCCACCAGACTGTCGTCTGTTCGTAATGTCTCTTGCCCTGAAAACGGAAGATACGGACCCCGGGGTATGGACTCCGTGTAGATGATATTGTAGCAAATCAGAACATCGATCGAACTTCTTACTGTTTGTCGTATCGATCTCTGACCTCTCGGTGTGGTGGTAGCCTACATGTAGGCGACGTACGCCGTCTTGGAGACGGTTGTTGACAAACACACGCAATGTTTGAAAGATTTATTAGTACATGTAATTGCTTGTTTCTGCTGATGCACTAGTCGACTTCGAAGTCAGCCTGATCAGAGTTCAGCACGCAATGTTTCGAAGGCTGTGACCATATGGAGGAGACCGGAGGGGTATCCGACCTGTGGGTCGCACTTTGCATCCATGAGAACGAGGGTATTCGAACCCGAACTTTCGCTGAAGGTGAAGGCACAGGTGTAACATCTGTCGACTCAGTGTTTCCATATGTCAGTGTTCCTCCTTATTGGTTAGGAAACGCTGGCAGATAGATCGACGCGTTTCTTTGTGTGTCCCCTATTGTCAAGTCGCAGCTTATTCCGTCAGACATAAGAAAGGGAACACTCACAAATGGGAACACTCAAAAACGTTACACCTATTTTGCTCGACAGGATGTAAAATTGTCTCCGTGGGCTGGTCACATGATTTAGTGTCTCAGTCATATTACCACGCCCGCGTGTTAAAGTAGACATGTGCGAATAAAACATTGACTTTTCATGAATTCGTGATTAATGGCAGCCATCTAGAAACAATAGCAGGTTGTATCATAGCTCTTGGCTCTGAAATATTGATGAATGTGATGTCATGATCCAGGCTCGGATGCGGAGGGAATTTAGTGTCACAATAGATCAACAGTCACCTGGCAAACAGGTGTAACAGTAAAGAGTGTCCCCTCTAAAAATTGTCCACTTCTATTGTTCAATGACGGATTAAGGTGCATGGGTATAGAAACCAATCGCCAGAGATTAGAATGTAACAATAGGATCTTTTGTTCCCAGGACAGTTTTTCCTGGGGACATCCTTTCCTGCCATCCCTGGACCTGTTTGAGTTGGACCATGGGTCAGTTCTTGCTGATTTTTGATGTCCCATGATCTCGGGAACGTTCATTGTTGTGGGGTGTATAGGTCCTCGGTCATTAAGTGGTCTGACGGCTCTGGCCCATGTCTTCGACTTCGAGATATCTTCCCATCGAGGCCATACTTGTACCCTGGGTAGGCCTATCCTAACCATGTCAATCAGACTTCTCTCCAATGTTGACAACTTCGAACCAAATGAAAACAGACTTTAGAAAGAATTGGTAAATGTAAACAAGCGAATGATGTCATGTCAATCACTTATCGAACCTGCTTGATCGATCGCAAAGAAGTAAACATTGGCAGCGAGAACGTCATCGTCATGTTGGTGGGAGAGTGACAAATAAAAAGTCGCGTCATGGCTCGTGGGCCAGCTTTGTCACCCAAAAGTACGTTCATAGAAGTATCAATGAAAAACCAAATTCAAAAAAGTTTATGTGTTGAAGACAAAAACGATATATCCTGCTGTGACCGGTGACGTAGACGTCTGAAATTGGTGTCGCCAATGACATGTTTTTCGTTGGCTGATAAACAAACACGTCGGCGGCGTAGTGAGAGGGGTCGGGTCATAAAAAGCTGGTGCGGGTTCGTCCATGCGCCGTTTTTGCCGTAGGCGACCGGAAAAACAGCGGTTCCACACGTAGGGACAATTTTAGACCCCGGGGGTTGGTCCATGGACTTGTATTCGTGGATTGGTTTAGGTCAACGTCTGGTCAGTCGTGATTGGGCTACCGACGAACCCTGAGAAAGCGAATTTGGGGATTCCGAGTGAACGTGCAGGGATATTTCCAGAGAACACAAGTTTGGGGCATCCTGAGAAAGTCTCAGAGGACATGTTCTAAGCGCCAGCTCCCTTCGTCACGAGAGTGACCAACCCCTGATTACCTCAGCGATGGATGGTAGGTTATCGGGCGCTTCTAATCAATACCTCCAATATGTCGCTTCAACGATTTTCCACCTGAACGAAGCTCCGTCCGCTGACCGCCATTGATCATAAACCACGAAGTACAATGTAACTATCTCATTAAACGTGCATAAGCAATTAAGATTTGTTTGATGAATAATGAACCGATAGCCGAGTGGAATTCCGTGAAACATCAATAAAATCACAAAACAAAGCAAATTGACATAAAAATATTCACCTTTTTCAACCACGATATCTACTGATCCGTTCATCGACATTTGCGAAATCCGAGACAAAACCTGCGAGTGTCAAATGGACGGCGATGGGCTCGTCGTCTGTTATTCCTTGATTGTAAGGTGGTAGATGGTCCTAGAGTCTGTTATTCCTTGACTTTACCGACGGTAGAGGTGTTCAAGTCTGTTATTCCTTGATTGTAGGACGGTAGAGGTGTCCTAGAGTCTGTTATATGTCAATTTCTGGTCGTTAGAACAATTAGGATCAATTCTTCATTCATCCTTTCTATAAAAGATCAGTGGAAGTGAAATAACAGAAATATATGTGATTGGTCGATATGTCAAGTCGTCTAGTGTCCAGGTATAATTTCGTGTTGATCCTTTCATCACCTGAATTCCTCCTCCTCCCCACCAGAGACAGAATAATCTCTTGTCTTCTTTTCGCTTCTATTCTTGGAGATAATCCTATATGGTTTCTCACAAACTGGCTGCACTCCTGATAGAATTGATTTCAACCTGTCCTGCTGGTCTTGTCGCTTACATAGTAATGATTGGTTACCTCTGCACGAGGGCAAAATCAATAGACGACGATAAAACGCAATCAAACGAGGACTGGCGCCAACCACGGTCCTCACCTGGCCAGGTTTACTGGTTTATTGACTCGGGAAGCCGATGGCGATAGATTGGTAATTTTACGGTGGCCCATACAGCTCATTGGTGAAAAATTCCGAAGTTCGATTATTTTTCTTGGGGGGTCTGTAAAATCTTTAGAANGGATCAATAGGTCCGATATGTCGCTTAACGATTTTCCACCTGAACGAAGCTCCGTCCGCTGACCGCCATTGATCATAAACCACGAAGTAACTATCTCATTAAACATGCATAGGCAATTAAGATTTGTTTGATGAATAATGAACCGATAGCCGAGTGGAATTCCGTGAAACATCAATAAAATCACAAAACAAAGCAAATTGACACAAAAATATTCACCTTTTTCAACCACGATATCCACTGATCCGTTCATCGACATTTGCGAAATCCGAGACAAAACCTGCGAGTGTCAAATGGACGGCGATGGGCTCGTCGTCTGTTATTCCTTGATTGTAAGGTGGTAGATGGTCCTAGAGTCTGTTATTCCTTGATTGTAAGGTGGTAGATGGTGCTAGAGTCTGTTATTCCTTGATTGTAAGGTGGTAGATGGTCCTAGAGTCTGTTATTCCTTGATTGTAAGGTGGTAGATGGTGCTAGAGTCTGTTATTCCTTGACTTTACCGACGGTAGAGGTGTTCAAGTCTGTTATTCCTTGATTGTAGGACGGTAGAGGTGTCCTAGAGTCTGTTATTCCTTGATTCTAAGAACTGTAGAGGTGTCCTAGAGCTTGTTATTCCTTGATTCTAAGGTGGTATGTGTCCTATAGAGTCTGTTATTCCTTGATTTTACCGACGGTAGGTAGAGGTGTCCAAGTGTGTTATTCCTTGATTCTAAGAACTGTTTTACAGTAGAGGTGTCCTAGAGTCTGTTATTCCTTGATTCTAAGGTGGTAGATGTATCCTAGTGTCTGTTATTCCTTGACTGTACCGACGGTAGAGATGTTCCTGAGGTGTCTGAGTCGGTAACTTCTTGACTGTGATGACAGTTGACGCGTCTCTTTGCCTAATCCCACTTGACTCCAATAATAACACCTGTATTTCGTTGATTTATGTCAATTTCTGGTCGTTAGAACAATTAGGATCAATTCTTCACTCATCCTTTCTATAAAAGATCAGTGGAAGTGAAATAACAGAAATATATGTGATTGGTCGATATGTCAAGTCGTCTAGTGTCCAGGTATAATTTCGTGTTGATCCTTTCATCACCTGAATTCCTCCTCCTCCCCACCAGAGACAGAATAATCTCTTGTCTTCTTTTCGCTTCTATTCTTTGAGATAATCCGATGTTTCTCACAAACTGGCTGCACTCCTGATAGAATTGATTTCAACCTGTCCTGCTGGTCTTGTCGCTTACATAGTAATGATTGGTTACCTCTCCACGAGGGCAAAATCAATAGACGACGATAAAACGCAATCAAACGAGGACTGGCGCCAACCGCGGTCCTCACCTGGTCAGGTTTACTGGTTTATTGACTCGGGAAGCCGATGGCGATAGATTTTACGGTGGCCCATAGAGCTCATTGGTGAAAAATTCCGAGGTTTGCTCATTTTTCTTGGGGGGTCTGTAAAACCTTTAGAAGTTCTCCCCGCGGTGAAAACATTCCTACCGCGGTGAGAATGTTTCCACCGCGGTGAAAACGTTTCCACCACGCTGGAAATGTTTTCACTGCGGTGGGAGGTTCTAACCGCGGTGAAAACGTTTCCACCGAGGTGGGAACGTTTTCACCGCGGTGGAAACATTCTCACCGCGGTGAAAATGATTTTCACCGCGGTGAGAACTTCTAAAGATTTTACAAACCCCCAAGAAAAATGAGCAAACCTCGGGAAAAAATTCAAATGCAAATATTTTTCATCAATGAGCTCTATGGGCCACCGTAGGTGATGATGGACCGCCAGTTTTATGGAACTGAACCATGGTCTGGTCACCTTTGACACAGGCAAGCGGATGCCGGTACAAATGAATCCAATTCAGCGTCCCTGGTTCCAGAGAACACGGGGCGAGGTCTGTGGCGATTTCGAGGCATGGGGACCACGGGATAGGGACAGGCGAATTTGAAGTGTCCCTGGTCCCAGAGAACGGGGCGACGTCTGTGGCGGCTTGGAGACATGGGGACAGGCGAATTTGAAGCGGGAAAAGAAATTGGAAAGTAGCAACAACTGGTAACTTACGCGGATTCGAGACGATTTGAGGCATGTTGGTGAAGTTGGTCGTACAGTTGAAGGGAACGCGTCTGACTGGTGTGAAGGCTTCCAAGTAAAATAAATTCTGTTGCTGTTTGTTCTTGGTCAAATTGCACTTCGACAGGGCGATCACGTCGTCGGCGCTAGACGCGGCGGTAGGCCTATCATATAGCCTGTAGGATCCACATGGTGAGATTGGGCCAGTTTTCTTTCGATTGAGGGTATCACATCTCAGATCGGTCTGGGTCAATATTCCGTCCAGTTTTCAGATATCCTTGGACTACTTGTAGTTTTGGCCATAAACATCCACGTGTATAGTAGTGGCCTACGTCTTACTCCCTTGGGCTTGAATTTATCACCAAGACCAAGCGCAGGGCCGTATTTAAAGGGGGCGAGGGGGCAATTGCCCCCCCCTGAGCCAACCAAACAAAAAACGTGATTTTCATGCGTATTTTGGGCAAAAATACGGCAAAAAGAGGTAGTNACTACTGACTGGGTGACATTCATTACCCCAGTCCAGTACGCTGCACTGTCGTGGACGCGAACGACCGCGTATTCATGAAAGTGCTCGAGATGAGCTTTCAGGTGGCGCTATGGATTTGAGTGTTGGAGGAGCTTGAGAAGGGCAAAATTACCAAGGACACAAGTCAAGAAACGACAGGACTGACAGCTGTCCCATACAGTATTGAGATCTGAAGAAATAAGAATATACATGTAATTAAAAAATTTGGTTCGATCCAACTTCTAGATCTACTTACCAAAAAAAGTGATTGTTATGTTACGATATTCCGTAAATTCCTGTGCGTCTCTTGATGAAATCCCATCAAATATGTGGCCTCCACCTTATGATAGTCAGAGCAGACGATATGTCAGTGCGTCATCCAGTGTTTGGACGGTAGCTATTGAGAGAGACCGACGACCTAAATCAAAACTATGCTGTCATATTCATGGCCCAAAACTAGTCATTCAATTGTGTTCTAATACATTATCATTATAAGCAGTTTGTATATTTATATGTAGGGGAGTTCAGCTGCACTAGTCCCAGCATAGGCCTATTTAGTCAAAGAAATATATAAATCATGAAATATCATGTGATTTAGCATTGTATTGCCCCGCCCATGGCTATGGAACTTTGAGCTTCTTTATCTTGTTAAGGCAAAGGTTTCTTTCATCTCGGGAGCAATTGAATTGCTTTTTTTTTACAGAAGCGGTATCGAAAACAAACATGCCGCAGGGAATTTATTTGAGGAAACCTAATAATTATTAACAGTAATCCAGAAAGCATGTCTTATTGACGATCCCAAAATCTTGACAGAGTTAGACTGATGTGACACCATTTGACAGGAACTGTCAGTACTGATTGTCCCGCCATTTAACAAGTTGTACTGATTGTGACACCACTTGACAGAGGGTGTACTGATTGTGACACCACTTGGCAGAGGGTAATAAGCAAGAAGTCAATCTCCAGAATTCACGAATTTTCGACCCCAACCGGGGTCTTTTTCAAGTGGAACTTTACAATCTGAAACTCTAGAAAACTCTAGAAAAGACCCTTGGCAGAGGGTGTACTGATTGTGACACCAGACAGAGGGTGTACTGATTGTGACACCACTTGACAGAGGGTGTACTGATTGTGACACCACTTGACAGAGGGTGTACTGACTGTGACACCACTTGACAGAGGGTGTACTGATTGTGACACCACTTCACAGAGGGTGTACTGATTGTGACACCACTTCACAGAGGGTGAACTGACTGTGACACCACTTGGCAGAGGTTGTACTAATTGTGACACAATTTGATAGGAGCTCAGCTAATTGTGACACCATTTGACAGCGGTTCATATGGCACACATCAGGACTTTGGCACATCATTATCTAGCAAGATGTTGTCCTTGGTACAGATAATTACAGTGGAACCTCTCTATTAAGGACACCTCTGGTACTGACAAATGCTGTCCTTAATTGAGAGGTGTCCTGATTACAGAGGTCAAAATGAATCGAAAAGGTCAATTTGTGACTGAATTCTGGTGTCCTTAATAGAGAGGTGTCCTCCTGGCAGAGGTGTCTGCTAAGGGAGGTCCCACTGTACATGTATATCACACTTTTGATCAGCTTTGCAGCAAATCAGTGAATGAAACACACATTCATGTTCAAATTTATTTGTAAAAATGACATTAAGTGATCCATTATCAACCATAAGATGGTATAAATACGTCCAGAGATGTTGTCACATATATTGGTACTGGTGCTATATATAGACCTTTACAATATAGACATTTACAATTTCTTCAAGTAATTCACTCTCTAATAAGTTAGGAACTTAAACATTAACATTTTGAATTATTCTTCAAACAATTGAGTCGTGGTTGATCAATAAGGACCTGAAGGATTCAACCTTCATAAGTTCTGTGATAATATCATCAGTAAGGACCTGAATTGACCTGTCTCTCAGGTAGACAAGTTCTGTGATAATATCATATCACCACAAGCTGTGGTCACGTCTTCCCATGAAGAATATCTGCTACTGAAAGACCTTCCAGCATCTCGTCAATGAAGCTGCACTTTCTCACAGGAACCTGAAACAGTGACAAGAATGTGACTTGAAATGACAGCCTCTGCTTGCCAGCAACCAATAAAATATTCAAATATTAGAGAATCCTTCAAATCAACCCAAGACACACTCACCTTGCTTGCCTGGTTGAAGGACGTCTTCAGAAACTGTACCTTCTGCTCCACCACATCCATGCCACATTGTTTACAAACATCTGTGAGGGATTCATCGTCATATTTTAGAATATTGCTGAGGTTCTTAATGGGGTACCGGAGATTCTTGCTGTGGAACCCACTGGCCATCATCTTCAGCGCAGTCCTAAGACAAACAAAGTGAGTGTGATGTTGAAGTTTGGTTGCAAAGTAGGGGAACAAACGGTTGGGAGGTCCCAGGTTTCAAGGATGTGGAGTAAGACAAATTCAGTCTGAATCAGTGAGTCAGACAGACACAAGGACAGAGCCCCTGGCCCTCTTTGTGATCATCCACTTTGTGACTGACTCGGACAATGACTATGAAATCATTCGTCATACTCACCATTCAATATGAGCAAAATGCCTATGAACAGCACATACTCCAATAATATCAAGTTGTATCACTAGGCGGTAAAACCTGACGTAGTTTGACAGTAGATATGCTTGGTTGATTTCAAATGCCAACTTTAGCCGTGGCTTGTTCCTGCAAAATAAGATGATATTGGACATCATTGGTTTGGCTTTGGCTTTGATGGTCACTGGACTGGCTCAGAATCCAATCAAGAATTCCTGGCCTTGATCTCTCACTCTCAGCAAGGAGGTTCCTCAGTGACTCATATCTCATCCTCTGTATGACTTATTTCCCCCTTACCTCATTGATTTAGTTAAGCTGAGGTAATGCTGTAGCGACTCAGAGTTTCCAAGGTTGTAGAGAATATAGATAGCTTCAAACTCCTCTCTATTCCGGCAGTCACACTCCTCCTCCACTTCGTACACCCTCAACAAGCGTTTCAAACATTCCTGTAAATGTGTGTTGTTTATCTTTGTATCAAACTTTGACATTGGTTCAAGCGCCAGTCTGAAATAGAGAAATTCTCTGTTTGAGATGGTAAGAGTGGACTACTTTTCTTTGAACTACCATGAAGACCAGCAACATGGATTTGTTTGGTCTATTCCAGCAATGATTGCTACAATGGAAAACAGTGTCTCACCTGTAACTTGCAAAGATATGAAACCGAATGGCCTTCTCCAGAATCTCAATCAGTGGTAACCCGTGAAGATGCTGAATGACAGCATCCTGTCTCACAGCTCGCAGGCAGTCAAACACAAACTCGTAGACGGAAGTCCAGGCAACAGAATCTTTTGTACAAATACTGTGTGAAATTATAAAAGAGAAAATTCGAGGACTGTATTCATTTACTGATATCATAGAATAGTTACATGGAAAAAAAGTAAGATTTCATAAGAGATGCAAGTCAAGAGACAATCTTTGACACCAAAGTTACCAGATGTACCACACTGAGAAACTTCCAGGGTAGGGCAGTATACTAGCACTAGTACTGCAAGATGCAGTGATTGATGTAAATTGCTTACTTGTCAATGAGATAGTTGACTGTTTTAACTAAGACTGGTGCAGGTCGAAGATCACCAGGATGAGGCCCCTGCTTCCCTGCTGCAGGACGACTGTAGCTTTTCACTGCTTTTTCTTTGTCTCCTGGAGGCCTAGAATACATCATGAGATACTGAAGTAACGGAAAGGTTCCAAAATGGCTAAATTGCTGATGAAAATAATGTAGTGTATGGAGCAACCTCCCCTTTAAGGGATCCGTGTTGCATCCCCATGGATCTTGTATTTATAGGCAAGCATGCATATTGGAATCTGCCACTAAAGTCAGCATATAATGGTACTAACAACCGTGAACCCTTTACCTTTTTATGTTATGACAGCGAGAACCCTTCTGGATCTCAAAGGGATGAAGCAGACCTTCTCTTTCTCTCCTAGAAAAACAAATTAGAAAACTCATGAACATCACTAAAACGTTAAATTCATACCAATAATTGCTATGATGCTTCATTCATACTTTGAATGTAAAGAAATGAGGGTTGTCCAATAACATCAATCATCCATGACAAACTGCTCCATATCAACATAGACACATACAAATTGAATAGCCTACAGTTACAAAAGTGACAGATATTTTCCAAAAACCTACAGAGAGAACTCCTTCATTGGACACATAGTTTGGCATGTTCCAACTATTGGTTGGTGTTCTTCCATTCCTACAGTTGACATGCTTCATCAAGGAAGGAGAGTGAATGCCCAGTTGAGTTGGACAAGGAGATCAGTAGGCAAGCCCCCGGTATCTGCAAGATAAACATAGTGCTTATTGTTTGATAGAAATAGGGCCTAAACTGATAAACACAAATCATGAAAAACACAATCAATGACAAACCAACAGTAAGCCTAAAAGCCCCCCCCCCCTTTCTCCTGCATGAGTGCATTTCAACAAGTGACTTTTTGTTTGTAGAGCAGACGCAGATGGAGATACGATATTCAGTCTGAATTCAGGATCAGATAGTCACAATCCAAGCCTGGGATTATGTCTTCATTTCATCATTGACATTGTTTTGATTTGTTATCTGTCATGTCCTGAAAATTCGATTGTAGTACCCGGAGGAGTGTGACAGAAGTACCACTGCCGCGTAGTAATTTAGTTTAACATCTCGGGAATTATTGATAATGTGAGCAAAATAGCTACACTATATAGACTTTTTTTGACTTGACATTACTATAACAATGATAAAAGTCCATTTATTTGATAGTAAATATATCTGGTTACATTTCACATTTTGCACTATATTTTAAAGTCGGATGTAGTTCTGTTTGTGAGTAGGCTTCACTTCCGGGTTTCCCCATTTACTGGTTTCCCCATTTTCTGTCTCAGTTTCGTCTGCTGAATTCTCGCTTTATTTTCACGAGGACGACTGCTGTATCATTATGGAAGGTGAGGAACCACTCCTACATTTTGCTTGGACCATTCTTTAAAGTTTTTGTAATCACGGCCACTTAGCAGGCGAAAATGATAATGATCAGCATAGGCCTACATGTACACTTACACACACAGTAACAGTGTCTGTAGTGTAGTACATGACATGAGCTAAGGTTAAGAATGTAGCTGTACTCTACTGATAGGCCTAGTGCATGTAGTATAGGGCTAATGAATGATCAGCATCTTTATCACAGATATCTGCTATCAGGTCCTAGGCCTAAAAGGTACTGTCACCAGATTTATGGTGACCTGGGCTAGTCAAAAATTTTGTCCTTTTTCTTGCAGAAAAGAAAGCCACGGTCGATGCAACTGAGGATGTTAAAGCGTAAGACACCAGAATCTTTTTATTCACGACTTTCTTTGTAATCAGATTGGAAAAAGTACCCTACTGTTGCGATGTCATTCCTAGAGATCAAGTCATTCACTCACCACTTGCTCTCTAAGACTATATTATTATAATTCCATAATCCTGATAAAATGAGAGAGGAAATCAGAGCTAGAAAGCTGTTCATAATTTGGGACTAGATTTACTGAGTCTCAGTCCAACTGAGCAAACAGACGTAATCTCTCATTTCAGGGTAGAAGTTGGCAAGAAGAAATATGACCCATTGGTTCATAAAATGGACATAAATTATGACTTCTCATATCCTCGGCGTGGACTGGCTGTGGTCATCAACATGAGATACTTTGACTTCCGATCCACACATCAACAAGAGAGAGAAGGAACGGATGAGGATGCAAGGGCTGTTATAGAGAGATTACTGAACCTGGGCTTTGATGTCAGACGTTATGACGACTTGACAAAAATGGATATGGGCCTTCTGATGAGGGACTGTAAGTGACACAATTCATGGACATGTTTACATTCACTTCCTTGTGTGTTAGATTATGAAAGGAAAATGAAAGTGTCTTATCTAATATAGAGTGATAACAGACAATATGTGAAGTGACGATAGATTCCTAGGTTGTTCCTGAAGATTGAGATATTGATACTGGCACTTGCCCTGATATTGCAAGGAAGCCTAGGCCTACTGTAGTCTAAGCGATGATCAGCTCTGATTTGCCATGTCTGTGACAACTGACTAACTTCAATGCAGACCTCATCAGCTGTTGTCACCTGAGATGTGCTCCACAAAAAGTTCATTTTGTACATGTCTCTATTTTGATTTCCTCTCCAGTGGCCAAAGAAGACCACACAAATGCTGACTGTTTTGTCTGCGTCATCCTTAGTCATGGTAAAGAAGGCCGTGTTTATGCATATGATGGTGTTGTTTACATCGATCAGTTATTGGCCAACTTCAAAGGAGATGTGTGTGAAACATTAGCCGGAAAACCAAAGTTATTTTTCATACAAGTGAGTTGTTTAGTAGTTCCTGCATGCGCGTGATCATGCATGCGATCTCAGTCATGTCTATCAATTGTCAGAGGAAAGGGAAGACCCATTCACTCTAGATTGAAAACAGAATTCTAGTCATGAAGTGGTTTGGTTCTGATTGAGAGGTGACTTCCCTCATGTTACTGATTCAATACTAACATCAATGATGTTTCTGATTACCCGGTATTGACTTGAACTAGTATTGTGTTCTTGTCATTTCTTGTAGGCGTGTCGTGGGACCAAGTTCATGCACGGTGTAGAAGTTCTGGAGAGCTATGAGGAAGGTGGGGAAGACATGACTGATTCTGCCCCAGAGGAGAAGCGACAGATTCCAACTGAAGCTGATGTTTTGATAGCTTACTCTACTGTCCCTGGTGGGTGTAACCCATTTCCCTAGCCTCATGATGCTGCCTTTTCAAATGCTCAGAGTACATGTATGGCAGTATATTTACATTAAACTGAACCAGTTTTGGTTGGTAAATGCTTCCATTTATTGAACAAATCTCCTGAATAAACCTTGTGCGGCACCTCTCTGTGGCTGATCGATCCTTGTTCTGTGATAAATTTCTCCATGGAATTTTCGTCCTTCTCTTACAGGTTTCTTCTCCTGGAGAAACAATGTCGACGGCTCATGGTTCATTCAAGCTCTTTGTCGTGTTATTGATGAAGTAGGGACGACGGCTGAATTGATGCAAATGATGACATACACCAATCGTATTGTTGCGTATGAATTTGCCTCCTGCACGGACCATGAGTGGACTGACAACATGAAACAAGTTCCATCCATTGTTAGCCGTCTGACGAAGTTTGTTTACTTCCATCCCAAGAAGGACATGAGTAACTCATTGGAACATTATCCGTCCAGGTTCTTCCCGCGACCTTGAACTGAAGGTCACCTTGCAAAGCATTTACCCTCGACTACAAAGACAGCTCAATTTGAATTCTGAATTGCAACTTACAATTGGTCTGAAAAGATTCTATCAATGTGCAACAATTAGTATCATAATTTAGAGGTCGGTCCATGGAGTCTTAGATTACGCCAGGTTTACAAAAACACCCCAGGTGAACTTGCTTCTCATTACGTTTGGTTGTGTGAGCAAAAAAGTTGAGGAATGAAGGATGGTATGCGAGTCATTGTTGTGAGAGAAATGGTCATCTTCATATTTTTACAAAAACATGTACGTATTTTCTAATGATTGAAAGATTTGTTGTGTGAATCAGTTTATTGCTGTGATTATCTTCTTAAATGCAAATTATCTACATATTCTTATTGTTTATGGGAGTTTCTGAAATACAATCATGCTAATACATCATTCCAGAATGTTTTCTTATGACAACTCTGGGGAAGCTGGAATTTATATTGTGTACTTTGACCAAGGTGAGTCCCAAAGATGAATGTTATGAGTAAAACTACATGTATGTGTGATACCCTTTGTGCTTTTTAAGGCCATATTATTTGTTGCTTCTATGCATTTTTTAACTGATCGTTTATCATTTTTGTGCAACTTTTACTGTACATGTGCTTATGAAATTTTTTTGTTCCTTTATACCCTAATACCCATAGTGGTATGTATATTTTGCCCGATTGTTGATTTGTACACATGTATTAAACAAGTGTATGTGCGTGTTCATTGTGGGTGGCAATGGGGGTGGGGCACTCAGTTTCTGAACTTTTGACCCACATTTCCTACCATAAGTAAGGTTTTAGTTCTATATTCCATGATTGCTATGTCATTCTAAAATCAGACAGGAAGTCATCACAAATACATATACGTCATAATACTCCAGATATTTCTATAGTGCTTATAGACATGAGACAATAAAGTCCTTGATATGCTACTCAGGCATGTGGTGTTTTGTTGTTGGTATGGTTGTTATTTCGAGTGCTATATGGCACAATATTTAATTCAAATTGAACACTCTCCCTCCTTCACCCCACCCGATCACCCCCTTGCAATGCCCAGGGCCAGGCATCCCCTGGAGTCTTTGGTGTCACCGACTTTCATTCAACATAGTAGTGTTGAATTACTCTGCAATCACATTCCCTTCTTGCGAGTGCTTCCATCCTGTTCAATTGTCATCTCGCAGTTCAAAGACATGAAACTGTTGACCGTATAAGGTTACTTTTATCATTGAATGAACAAACCAGCATCAATGCATAGAATTTAAATCATTTTATTGCAGAGAAATCTCTCAATATCATGGCGTGGAAGACATACCAACCATGTCTTTGATTGAAACAAGTTTGGACGAAAAGTTATTGATGTGGACAGCACATGATTACGATGATCTCCAGTTTCAGCTGATCCTCAGATGCCTGAAGCTTGGCAAGCCAGGTCTGCACAACGTCTAAATCATCCCCAGCTTCCTCACTTGACATCTTTATTGACTACTTCGTGTTTCATGATTGTTACAATAATACATGACTAAAGCCAGAAGCCATGACCAGTGAGAGTGTCAATGGATCCTCATCCCAGCACACAACAGTCCAAATTCTCCCATTCTCAAACATTAGGGTTATCTGGAGAGGACTTTCTGAATAATGTCCATGATAGATTGTCTCGTTGATGACTTTGGAAAGAGATCGAGGAAACTTTTGCCTTCTTCAAGACTCTGAGTTAGTTGTGGATCAAGTGGTATGCAGCCTGGAAAGACAAGATACGTACTTATATGCAACACCTGCCTCCATCCATCAAAGACAAGTTAAACTTTGGTTTGTTGGAATGTGTTTTGGGGATTATCAAAACAATAGGTCGTCATCTTCATATTCAACAACACTTCTATCTATGTATGTATGCGACAGACTTACCTAAGAATGGCACATTTCCCTGCTCTGCTAATGATTCCCCACCACCCTTTGAAAACACATTTGTACATTCCTGCAATTGAAATAAGATTGTGATATATTTATGATACAACTCATGATTCAAGTGAGACAAATTCAGGTCCCCTGCTCAAGCCTAACATGGAGCTTCCCAAGAAATCAGGGCTTCAGCCAGCATG
>NMRB01002434.1:77151-88839 GCA_002633025.1 Notospermus geniculatus
TAATCAACCTTGATTTTGTCATAAGCTCTTGTGTAAGTGATTTAGTGATTTTGTCATAAGCTCTTGGTAAAAGTATTATTGTCAATATAGTGTACTGTATGTACTTCAACAACTTGTCATTCGTTCACCTGAGGAGGAACCGTGAAGGTTTGAAATGCATTGTGATTTGAATATTTGTATATATGTTGAAAAATGAAATTACTAATTGTTGCTTCTTTTCTGTGGCTATTTGGATATTTGAACTCTCTGCCAAAAGAGTCTTAGATTACGCCAGGTTTACAAAAACACCCCATGTGAACTTGTTTCTCATTACGTTTGTTTGTGTGAGCAAAAAAGTTGAGGAATGAAGGATGGTATGCGAGTCATTGTTGTGAGAGAAATGGTCATCTTCGTATTTTTACAAAAACATGTACGTATTTTCTAATGATTGAAAGATTTGTTGTGTGAATCCGTTTATTGCTGTGATTATCTTCTTAAATGCAAATTATCTACATATTCTTATTGTTTATGGGAGTTTCTGAAATACAATCATGATAATACATCATTCCAGAATGTATTCTTGTGACAACTCTGGGGAAGCTGGAATTTATATTGTGTACTTTGACCAAGGTGAGTCACAAAGATGAATGTTTGTTATGAGTAAAACTACATGTATGTGTGATACCCTTTGTCTGTGCTTTTTAAGGCCATATTATTTGTTGCTTCTATGCATTTTTAACTGATCGTTTATCATTTTTGTGCAAATTTTACTGAACATGTGCTTATGAATTTTTTTTGTTCCTTTATACCCTAATACCAGATAGTGGTATGTATATTTTGCCCGATTGTTGACTTGTACACATGTATTAAACAACTGTATGTGCGTGTTCATTGTGGGTGGCAATGGGGGTGGGGCACTCAGTTTCTGAACTTTTGACCCACATTTCCTACCATAAGTTAGGTTTTAGTTCTATATTCCATGATTGCTATGTCATTCTAAAACCAGACAGGAAGTCATCACAAATACATATATGTCATAATACTCCAGATATATCTATACATGCTTTATATAGACATGAGACAATAAAGTCTTTGATATGCTACTCAGGCATGTGGCGTTTTGTTGTTGGTATGGTTGTTATTTCGAGTGCTGTACGGCACAATATTTAATTCAAATTGAACACTCTCCAGGGTCGGATCCAGGGTCGACAGAAAGGGGGGAGCACCGAGAGCGCGAAGCCTGAAGTGCTTTTAGATGCATTTTCCTGGCATCTGAGAGCAAAAAACTCGAATTTTTATGTGATTGAATTTTTCTTGCAAAAAAATCACTGCTGTGCCAAAAATAGGGGGGGGGCGTATGCCCCCCCCGGATCCGACCCTGCTCTCCCTCCTTCACCCCACCTGATCACCCCCTTGGCAATGCCCAGGGCCAGGCCAACCCCCCTAGAGTCGTTGGTGTCACCGACTTTCATTCAACATAGTATTTCCAGTATTCACCAGAACACACCCATAAGTTGTGTTGAATTACTCTGCAATCACATTCCCTTCTTGCGAGTGCTTCCATCCTGTTCAATTGTCATCTCGCAGTTCAAAGACATGAAAGTGTTGACCGTATAAGGTTACCTTTATGATTGAATGAACAAAGCAGCATCAATGCATAGAATTTAAATCATTTTATTGTAGAGAAATCTCTCAATCCCTCTGTCAATATCATGGCATGGAAGACATGCCAACCATGTCTTTGAAACAAGTTTGGACGAAAAGTTATTGATGTGGACAGCACATGATTACGATGATCTCCAATTTCAGCTGATCCTCGGATGCCTGAAGCTTGGGAAGCCAGATCTGCACATCACCTGAATCATCCCCAGCTTCCTCACTTGACATCTTTGTTGACCACTTTGTGTTTCATGATCGTTACAATACATGACTAAAGCCAGAACCCATGACCAGTGGGAGTGTCAATGGATCCTCATCCCAGCACACAACAGTCCAAATTCTCCCAGTTACAAACATTTAGGGTTATCTAGAGATGACTTTGTGAATAATGTCCATGATAGACTGTCTTGTTGATGACTTTGGAAAGAGATCGAGGAAACTTTTGCCTTCTTCAAGACTCTGAGTTAGTTGTGGATCAAGTGGTATGCAGCCTGGAAAGACAAGATACGAATATGTAACACATGCCTCCATCCGTCAAAGACAACTTAACCTTTGGTAATGGTTAGTTGGAAAGTGATTTGGGGGTTATCAAAAGTAGGTCGTCATCTTCATATTCAACAACACTTCTATCTATGTGTGTACGCGACAGACTTACCTAAGAATGGCACATCTTCATATTCAACAACACTTCTATCTATGTGTGTACGCGACAGACTTACCTAAGAATGGCACATTTCCCTGCTGTGCTAATGATTCCCCACCACCCTTTGAAAACACATTTGTACATTCCTGCAATTGAAATAAGATTGTGATATATTTATGATACAACTCATGATTCAAGTGAGACAAATTCAGGTCCCCTGCTCAAGCCTAACATGGAGCTTCCCATGAAATCAGGGCTTCAGCCAGCATGTACGAGTGGAGACTGACTCTATCTGCTCAAGGTGCCTGGGTAAAGGGTTCCACCAGCAAGGGTCCCATAATGAATAAACAGTTCTTGATAATCCCAACCTTCTGTACATTTGCTAAGGTAGCTGTGATGATGTTTGTACACTTGAGAGTAAAACATGTGACGGATTTACTTACATCACAATGTGGACACACAAATCCACTCATATTCTCTACAATTCCAATCACAGGAATCCTCGTCTTCTTACAGAATGTTAGTTCTCTCCTCACATCACCAACAGCCACAGCCTATGTAGAGAAAACATTCAGCAAATAAGTCCAATGGGTCAGTGTGTACATTCAAGACCCAGAAGTATCACCATTATTTCTTTTGTGTTAGAATTGAAGTGTCTCACCTCCGTGGTCGTTAACTTGTCTGGAAGACAGCAGACAATTGTGCGGTAGGCCCTATCATGACAGTTACATGTATGTGAGGGTTTTGAATAGTAGCAGCAGCATCTGATCAAATCCTACCTGTGGCGTTGTGACAAGTATAGCACCATCTGGGTTAAACTTCTTTATATTCTCCACGACTGTAATGTGTTCATCTGACGTCCCTGGTGGCGTGTCAATGATCAGGTAGTCCAAATCTCTCCAATATACATCTTCTATAAACTGTTTGATCATTGCTGGAAGCATGAGAAATACAGCGATGAAAAGGTATTATGACTTCATGTCTTGAACCTACTACTTTTTCTACTTCAACTATCACGTACAGCACATGTTTCTCTATTAACAGCCTTCCTCACCGTTTTTCTTCGGCCCCCTCCAAACAACCGCCTCATCCTTCTGTGACAAGAGGAAGCCAATCGACATGACACCCACTTGTTGGTCCTTATCAGCATAAACAGGAACCCATCTGTGAGAAGCAGAGAATGTTTTACTTGTTCATTAGTAGTCTAATCATTGAGAGATAAGTGTCTGGGGCACATGTGTCCTCAACGTAGCTGTCATGCAGATTGTCCTTGTAAGATTACACGAGTCAAACTTGAGCTGCTATTCTTGTCAGTCATTTGATTTCATAATTTCACAACCAACTAGGACTCTTCAGTAAATATTATAAGAACCTACCCTTCAGCACACTGATGGACATCATGCTGCTCTATATTGAACATTCGTGGAATACTTGGACCACACAGGTCAACATCAAGAATCCCTACCTGAAAGATAGTGGACTGTGTCAGTGTGTACATGGCCCAAAACAGAGATCATGAACTGATACGATATGATTCCCGCTGAAACAACTTATGAGATGATGACAAGATACAGTTCTCCTCACACCTGTCTTTATCGTTATGTTTATGAAAAAGCCAATCAGTTTCCACAAGAATCACTGTGATTCATTGTGTACTCTGATTCATTGTGTACTCTATTCATTGTGTACTCTATTCATTGTGTACTCTTCATTGTGTACTCTATTTTGAATTGGAAACAATGTGCTTTCATCTCAGTTTGTGATGTCTTAATCCTAACTAAAGTGTGGTGGTACAGAGGTAAGCAGCAGGGGTTAAACATTATCAGCCATGCTGTGACATCACAAACATAGGGCCTACACATCTGTACCTTTTTGCCAGCTTGCCTCAGTCCAAGGACCAGTTGTGTAGCGAATGTGCTCTTCCCAACTCCACCTTTTCCTGACAGAACTAGGATAATATGTTTGACTCCCACCAAGTTATTTTGTGGTTCATCAGTCTCTGAATGAAAAAGAGAACAATTCATCATTTCTAAAGAATGCAGGCAGCCTCGGGTGCCATCGCGTCATTAGGCCAAGGCTGGGCCATGTAAATAAGTCAATACTCCCATCTCTACCTTGAGCCCCGGAACCGGAAGGTGGAAATGGGAGTAACTGTAGGCCTAGGCCTAGATTAGAATAGATACTACTCTACTGCAGCCGGCTGGATGGTCAGATATTCTAAACTTCAGCCAAAACTTAACATCCAGCATTCAAAATGATGCCTCAGTTCATTGTGACAGTAGCATGGATGGCTCAATTAGGAATATGACATTTGACAAAGAATTTTGTATCACCCTGTAATCTGCTGTACATTCTCTGTACATCAACACTGTACATGGGATAGGCGAGGGGGATTCCTTGTTCAAAACAAGGCAAATGTGTCATTGTTTCCAAGATAATTGGTGCTGTAGGGGTCATTTTGTTTTCGTCTTTCATTACTCTGATTGACGAGTCCGATCAATCGATCTAAACAACATAAAATTAGACTAAAACAAGAAAAAAATAAACTCGTCAACAGGTCAAGTTACCCATGGTCGCCGCCATGTTGAATCTCGCGAGAAACCACGGGAAGAAAACAGAAGAAGCCAGTTCTGTCGTCGGTCGACAATGCATAAAATAACCACGATTTTCGACTCATTAATGAATGCAAATACCATATACACACTTTCTATTGCCGCAGTATCGTCTGTAGCTACTATTGTAGCTCTTTGCGTGGGTTATAGGGTGATATTCCGTAAGAAAGAAGAGGATAATGCTTCGTCGCCTGCTAAATCTGCGGCTTGCGGGATGAAACCGTTAGGTGGCGCCACTGACACAAAGGCCCTGCCCAGGAAAGAAACTTCATCTAAAAGTGATTCTGGAGAAAATGCAGTGTGCGGTAAGTTTCAGAAATGTAAAAAAAACAATGCCGTATTCATAGCATGAGTCTGCGTGTTTGTTGTGCTGGATCGGACAATCTGGCTGGCTTCCAAAAATAGGCCTCCCTTGCCGAGGCCCTACACGCTATATCGGCCTAGTAGACCGAGCGAGGCCTGTTTTTCTGAGGCTTGGCATAAGTAGGCTTATCGTGTGTTGGTCGAGTCGGCGCAAGTTCACCGAGCGACTTGACAACTCTCAGAATGCCTGTGATGAGGTCATCAGCATAAACCTGCTAGTTTTTATGACGTCAGTGCTACAATAATATGTAACAATTTTAATTTCAGATGAAAGACAAGATGATGATGATGAAGATGAGCCTCCACCCCTGATCACAGACAAAGTCGAGTCCGAGAGGGATCCGTTTGAATACTGCGAGCATATACAGAGTGAAGTGAAGAAGATACGCCAGAACTTGGCAACCAAGAAAATACAGGAGAACATGACTGAGGAACAAGTGGTTGAGGAGAAAGAGATGCAACGTAAACAACTGGAAGCAATCTTCTCATTAATGGCAAAGGAAAATAACGAATTTGGCATCCAGTCTATGGACGATATAAAACAGCAAATGAATCTTTATATCTAAGGAGTGAAACGGAGGAAAGCAAGAATCTGTCGATCCGTCCAAGACAAGAATGACTTTGTAATGATGACTGTCATCTTGTGTCACAAATGTCTACAAGTGGCAAAGATAACTCTACCCCAGTCATGTCAGTGTCTGCCAAAACTCTGTGTAACAAACTTCTTTGTGAATTTCACAAAATCAGCCCATGTTCTCTTTCAAGAGTTGATCACATTTGTTCCAGCTTCTCTTCATTTTGAAGTATTGAAATGAGTTAGCACAACATCATGAGAAAGTCATAGATTAATTGGTCTATGATCATACTATGACTTCCCTCGTCCGGTGGAGAGAATCAACTTGGAAACTTTGTCTTTGTACCTGCTAAAGTGTGTGTTTGTATTTAGGCTTTTATTTAATTATGTGGCGGTCTAAGAAAACCAGTCAGATGTCGCTGAATGATCGACAAGGGCTGTCAGATGGCCTGTGCATTGATCTGCTACTGTTTACCTGTTACAAATTATATTTCAGCTATTGAAATGTGCGGGTTCACCAAGGCCATCAACACTTTCCTCAAATGTAATATCTGGCGGGTTTTCCAAGACCGCCTCACAATTGTTAACAGGTACCAGTACTATACGTGTAATTGTTGTCACAATGGATGTTGTTATTTGTTATTCCAGAGGCAGTATTAAATTGTTAGTAAAGTGTGTCCTAAATCAAGATATTGTTTAGCCTTCTTGTGTGGGATTGTACTCGCAGGATTGCCGTTCTGTGTATTCTACTTCAGGAAACACCGGACATGGCAATGTCAAAATCTGTTGTTCAGCATACAAACCGAGTTAACCCTTTAGGCCTCATAACGGCTGCCTAGAAACTCCTCAGAGACCCCTGCGAAATTTCACAAAAATTGGATCTGGCTCCTTAAATATTTTGGGGAACTTCAATAAGCTTACATCTCAATGATGATAGATCCTCAAGCCGGCCTGCACCGGCCGATGCAAGCGCCATCTTAACAACGGGTCGTGAACTAGCCAAATTCGGCAGGCCGGCGGAGACCGTTGTGAGGGGATCTGACCATACATTTTTAACCCACTGAGGCCTAAAGGGTTAAGGATGTTTTAGATGCTTCCCTCAATGGAAGAGTTTCCATCTGGAACATGACTGTAAGGGGTCCCAAGTCTTCAATGTTCAACCTCCGTCATGCTTATGTACCATTGCTTCCTGACTGGTCCTCTGCGAGTTCTCTTCATTCAGGTTGACAGAAAAATTAAGCGTGACTGAGCAGGACTTGTGAGAGGCTGCTCAGTATTTCTGTAGCAATCAGTTTATCCTATAAGACATATGACAAAACAGAAGTGAAGTGAAATTGTTGATAGTAAAATGATTTCTCTGTATTCACATAATAATAACATTTACAAGTGGAACCGTATTGCATGCAATGTTTTATACATAACAAACTAACACACTCAGAGAGTGGAAACGTATCAAAAAGATGATAATTGCAAAGATTGTCAAGGCTCATGGAGGTCATATGGAGTACGTTCTTCCCAGGCCAAACTATGCCAGTCGCTCAATCAAGCCCAGTACTAGTCATGCCTGTAGTTGAATCAACCAGACGTGTTCAAGTGTGAGGTAGTCAGTACATGTACATTGACGGAGTTGAGGAAATGAATAAAAATAGCACCAATAACATCAGGACATACTGGCCTGACAATCACACCGACCCTCAGCCTTTCCATTGTCATTAAGGGACGTAGTCAATGAGCCAAGTGATTGTAGGCCTCGATATGTCGAGATGTATTATGAATTCTGTTCCCTACTGGATGACATGGTCTGGGTCTCGTTCATTGAAAAGTTCATAGATTCGTCGTGACATTTCCTTCCCGACGCGCCTGCTCGTCTCCAACACACCGACCCCTCGACGAACCTGAAAGAATGAGAAAGGTGACAGCATTAAGTAAGACGTGGAATCGAAGCTTGTAAATGAAGATCGTTGATTCTGAATTGTAAAGAATCTTTGTCATTTGTGGGGTTTATCATAATCAATCTTGAATCAAAATGGCTGTATCGATTTCCCGTTTCATTAAACTGCCAGTGTGATATATCGTGATGGCCACATTTGTCTGAACATCTAGGCAGGAGAAGTGGAGATAGGATGTTTACCCACTTCAGCATGATGTACTTTCTATTAGAAATGGTTGTCTGATCAGTCCTATAACACACACTTCCTAACTGTACCGGTAGTAGGCTACATGTACCGGGTACATGTACTTTATCAGGTTAAATACAACACTAACTCATCTTGGCATCAACGCAAAGACAAGAAAGGAAACAGCATGATCGCAGAATGTCATGCAGTAACTAAAAGTCACGCACCATGTCATTATGATGGGAAACAAGTGATTAATACGTTACCATGGTAACTGAACAATTAACCAAGTCAACACACCAGGGTGTCGTCACTGACATTTTGTGGTAACATGTGGTTATTATAGTGATAATCCCCACTAATTAGCACTGCTGTGTTAATCAATGCTGTGTATTGTAAGTAAAAGGAGTTGGTGAGTGCTGATCTAACATTAGGAAAAGGCATCATTAATTGTCTCTTGTTTCCAACTGACAGGGTCCATGCCCTGTCATTGATTACTTATGTCGCATATGGTAAAAAAAATATAATGGCACCCACTTAAGTACCCCCCCCCCATGTCATTCTCAACATTCCCTGTGAAAATGGTGCCAGAAACCACGGAGGAGTTATCGGTCGAACTTAAAGTGCCACCGTCAATTACTGTATAGATGATAGAGTGCACCCTCGCTACACTGCCAGTGGTGGTACAGCGAGGATATTGTTGGCAACGTTCAAGTGCCTTCAACCGAGAAAGTCAATTGTCTGTGGCGGTATAGTGAGGGGCGGTATAAGTTTAACGAGTGTGGACTGTATATAATGAATAGTTTGCTGTCTTTATTAAGTACTGTGCCCCAGTGTAGTCCAAGGCATTTTGAACACCAAATCTAAGGAATACACTGAAACTTAGGCCAAAAAAAAAAAAAACTTTGGTTCAGGTAACCCGACCGACCCTATTTTTTGCCCCCAAAAATGCCTACTCAAAAATTTTTATTGTCAAATTTTCGTCTCCCTCAAATTTATGCCCCTTTCATTATCAAAAGAACCGCCAAAAACACAACCACAGCGCCACAACGGCGCCTTGTATGCGTGGTAAAGCACGCTGTGCAAAAGTTTTTGCATAGTAAATGGTCAAGTTTTTTAACAGTACCACCCAAAAACTGTACAGTAAGCATGAGAAGGAGAGGTTTTGTGACTCTTGCTGCAAAAGGAGATACAAGTTCATGAAATTTACTGGAAATTGAAATAGACACAATGAGAGTATGGCATTGAGTGAGCTGGTGTCCACTGACAGGTTTACCACACAACTTCTCACAGTAAAAAAAAATATTAAAAAAAAAAATCCCTACCGACCTACCCACCTCCAGAGGGAGTCCGTTACCTGAACCAAAGGTTTTTTTTTTTTGGCCTTAGCTGAAGTTCAAGCTCTATGCATGGAGGTATTGCTCTATGCAAGGAAAGTAAGGTGTATTTCAAATACCAATTGGCACAATTGTGTTGAGAACTTTTTTTTGTTGGTTTTTTTAGAACTTGTTTGTGTGTTTGCATACAGAGCACACAAAGACACAAACACCAGGCATTCAGACCACAACCTACTTCATGATCAGCCAATGCAAATGTAATTGAAGCCAATTTGTGTTTTGACAGGCTGCAAACACACTGAGCTGCTTAATCACTTGACGACTGTTACAAACAGACACATCACAACAGGTGTTCTTTAGATTAATTACCACAGAACTTTGGGAAATTTAAATATAACAATGCCAAACAACATAATATGAACAGGGAGAAGCTAATAACAGAGATTTCAATCAGAGGTCACAAACCCATAGAGTGACTCAAACCATTGACGCTTGGTTGAAACAAGCAAGCTTAGGTTTTGTTGTAGTTTGTGAGTCAGAATTATTGAGGCGTTTTGGACATATGAAGTTACTCAAACTGTTTGACACCTGATACCTGATGAGTATAAAAGCAGATGATCCCCCAACAGCATCAGATCATTCTGACCTGTGTAGAGATCACATCGTGAATCATCACATCAACATCAACATGGCTACGTGCACCAAGACCATCACTCTTGCTGAACTTGAGGCAAAGTTTGTGGAGATCTGTTCTCAGATCGTGGACCTTGATCACCACCTCCAGGATTTGTTGTACCACAACCACTGCCATGATTCTGCCGCTGAGTTACACAAGTTGAAGCAGAGGAGAATGGATGAGGCCAGAGATATTGAGTACAGCTTGAACCGTGTCTGGTATGATATCTACAACCACGACCAAGATAGGGACTCCAGTGACAGTGATTATTGAGCTCAAGAGATCCATGTGAGTTCAACAGCCAGCCACTAACATGAAGCCCCGGACCGATGAGACGACAGCAGAGGAAGACCAACAACACCAACAGGATCACCAGAGGAACACCAACAGGACAAGAAAGTCAAGCCCCAAACCCCATCACCATGAGATGAGGACGCCAACGATACCTCAGCATCTGCCAAGTCACTGATAACGAGGTGGAAAGATGGCAACCGAGACAAGATAACCAAACAAACGGTTCTTGTAAGAACCACAAAACTGTCAAAAGAGACCAACTACCACCAGGTTATCACTTGTTCCCGAAACCATGAGATGAGTACGGTAGTCATTAGTACTCACCCGAATGTCTTCCAAAAGTCGTTCGGCCGCTGTTTTGGTTTGGCACTTTTCATAGGCCTGCAAAAAGTATGCAAAAGCTTCTGAAATACCCTGTGTGGAGACTGTACTTTTCCACATTTTTCAATGTTGAACTCATACATGCAAGAGGCACAGATGCCATCAAAAACAGTCGCCAGGGTCAGACACCAGCACATAGTAAATACTGACCATTGCCACTGTTCATGCACATTTCACAAGGTCAGTCCCTCACTTCTGAGGATTTCAGCACAATGAGTAGAGTGGCTGCCTTTAGGCCCAGCTTCTCCAGAGCCATAATTCACCATGTCTCTCTTATCAAAATCTTTCTTCAGCTTACCTGGAGCAATAGTCTTGGGGAAGGATACTCTGCTACGATTGCATTCGCCATCTCAGGACTAAGATTGTGGAACTGACAGAGCTGCTGCCTCCAGAGTTTCAGCAACCCACCTCCATCCTTGTCAATTTTCACGATGCCCTTGTTGTCAGGGAGGAAGGAAAACACACCCTGGTTCCTCTCCCGCCTGAAGATATGGACAAAATACGAGATATGTAGGCCATGACAGGGAGGATGCTAAACCTTGGAATGAAACCTAAACGACGTGATGGAAGTGTCAAGAAAGATATCTTACTTGAATGGCGCCTCAGCGACAGCCTTGGTCAGTCTGAGGACCGTCTTGGCCACTTCCTCTGGGGTCTCTACTAAACTGACATTGCAGCCGGCAGGGCTCAACTGTAGCTCTAATAAGGCCTGGAACAGACAGCGAATGTGATTACTGTTGGAAAGGGACAGAAGACACCATTCACAGACAAAGAAGTCATCTGGACAGGGTCTCAAATAACTCAACATCCAATCGAAGTGAAGTCACACACAATTGGCTGCCACTGCCGAGCTTTCTCCCATACATCACGAACCTGTTCCATATCAAATCTTGACACAAGGATAGATATATCCATTCCTTTCTGCTTCTTGTTATTGTTGTACGCGGGATCAGTTGACCTCACGGCTTCCTTGTATTGTCTCTGGCCCAGAGTCTTCACATCTCGGAAGTATTTTTCCATCCCTTGGACAATTATACTGAGCTTTTTGTCAGC
>NMRB01002434.1:88887-106826 GCA_002633025.1 Notospermus geniculatus
CTACATCTGAACACCATCTTGTCCTGACAAGCGTTCCAATCCCTCCTACTCTTGCTCAATCCACGGAGAGAGCTTAGTCAAAGGGCAAAGTTACCGTAGGCCTTGACAAGTCCAGAGCCACAATTTTGATCGTTGATGACAATCAAAAGAACATCTCCTAACCAGTGAGTGAATGATATTACCCTCGGAATACCCACATTTATTGTTCCAAATATCATACTGACAAAGTCTGGGACTGGTACTACAAGGATTCCATGCTCTTCCTCCACGTCTCTGGACAACTGCTGGAGCTGAAGTGAGATGTACCGGGAATCAGATGTATTCACCACAAGGAACTTAAACTCTACAGGACATCTCCTTGTCACCTATATCTGATGATACAAATCAGATGATGCACTTGGCCTCTGAGACGCCGTGACAGCAGATCAAACAAGGAAGGCCATCAAACAGCGCAGTTCCAAAGTAGGGAACAACTGGAATAGACCCGATTCCTTTTGTGGGGTCACTCTGATGATGTCAGATCTAACGTTCTACTTACAGCTGTCCCCTGTACCTCATGGTCAACCACTTTACGAGTCCACGTGACAGAGGCCGGGACAGGCTGATTGACAATTTCATATTGAATGCTGGCTTCCTGTAACACCTTGAGTAAGACTGGGCCGACTGTACTTTGGAGGATGTAGGAATCAAATTTGACAACTATATACTGAAAAGATGAATACATCACAGGAATTAGACAAGTTTCAAGGGGAAGTTTTACCAGTTCTTACTCTTCTTAAAATGACAGCATGACTGACATTCACAGATATGATAGCAGTAGATAGCGAGGTTTTTTCCGATTTGCTGACCTTCAAACACTCTCCAGGCTTCATACATCTCCGTGCATCCACAGCAGCCTTCTTTTCTGCTTTCTCAAGATCTTTTTGCTGCTTTTTCAGTAACCGTTCTCTCTCTCGTTCCTGTTTCTTTTGCTGAAATAGACATGAAAAGACACAAAGAGTACTTATAAGTTACGTTTAGTCGAACTCTTTGGCAAGATTTCCATTGCCAGAAAGGCCATTGAAGTTCGATGCCAGTGAGCTACCTGTAAGCCCGGGGAGGTCAGTCTGGTAACCTACCTCAGCCAATCTTTTCTGCTCTTGAATCTCAGCTGGCGTCCGTCTCTTCTTTTTGCTGACTGGAACATCTGAAGAATCTTCAACAGAATTCTGACTTTCCATGGTTGTTACCGAACTCACTGTCTCTTGGCTTCCCTCACAAGTTGAGACACTGCTGGTTAGACTGGAGGTAGGCTTATGTTTCACATTGCTCACTTTGTAGTTTGACACAGACGATGATTGTGAAAGAGATGTTGTAGAGTTGGAGGATGGACTAGAATGATTTAGTGAGATTCTTTCAGGAATAGGCAATGTTTCTGGAAGGCTGACCAGATCATCTGAATCCGAGTCTGAGCCAAGAATTCCTGAACATTTCAACTTTGCTGAGAGCAGGAAATTTGATTTAGAATTTGCCTTTGAACCTGGTGCTTTGGATGACTTCAGTCCTTGCAACCGTTTGCTCAATGTTGGTAAGACAGGCTCCACATCACTATCATCATCATCATCACCACTGGATATCAGCAATGGATTCTTTGCCTCTGTTACTAAACACTGATTGCTTTCCACTGTGTCAAATTTTTTTGCATTAACTCCACATTTGTCAGCAAGAGAGGATGGACAATATTGCCCAGTATTCACATTGTTTGATGGCCCTGTTTTGTGGGGTTCTGTCTGAGGAGATTCACTTGTTGTCACTGTACTGCTCAGAATTTTATCTCTCCTTATTTTCTTTGATGCTGGTATGTATGGCAAATCATCATCAGGATCCAAGCTGCTCATGGAAGGTTGTACAGTGGTGAATGGTTGTAGATCCCCCTTTTGTGGGCTTAGACAAATCTGAAGGAAAAAATCAATAACCATGACAAGTGTTTATTTAATCTGCTCAATGAATGGCCTCATTATTATGCAGCTACTGAAAATCAGCTTCAGTTTTTGTAGGGTGTCATGTTAGTTCTGTTGTGCAACCCCCTGACCCTGCCCTGTCAGACACTTGATATTTCATAATCTGTACTAGAGCATGCAGTGACTGAGTGTCGTGTGTAATAATAATGGCAGTGCACTGACAATTCCATCCAAAATCCTGTTCACCGTTGCTTCAACATTTTGTGTAAACTTCAAGTCCTTTCGCACGACATCGGGGTGAACGTCAGGGCAGAGGGCAATGACGCTTCTTATGTCGTCATCTGATGGACAATAGGAGCCCATTCCAGCGTGAAGGGAGAAAGAATAGCCCCTGAAATGTGACTACTGTTCAAGTTTTCCGCCGACCTAACAACATCGGAAGTGGATTTGTAGGACATTGCGCTGTTCAACTAGTTCCAAACAAATTATCTTTTACCATCATTTATACATCCCTAATTCTTTTTATATACATCACACAATTTATTATATTTATTTTGATCACACGTTTTGTAATTTGAGGCAGTGAGTTTGTTTTTTGGACAAAAAGTTTAATATGCGCGTATTAATTTAGAACTATTTCCAAGATGTCTGCGCCCGTGTTGACCAAAAAGTTTTGTGGAGTCTTCGGGAAATTGAAGAAAATATCTGGTAAGTCGATTCGTCCGATATTCTAAAGTGTGCTTATTCTTTCACATGCTTTGTTCATTGTGACGCACAGTTGAAAAATTCGGTTTTATGTGTCCATTGCCTTTTGATGAGGCTGTCCGAGAATAGATTCTTCATCCCGTATACTACTGTGTAAGTCCATGTGCATGCGCCCGCGGCGAGGTCGCCATTCTCATCCGATAATCGAATCCTTTAGTTCATGTACATGTTACAGCGCAGTGACACCATTAGCAGGTTACCCAGCCGAACTGGGCGTTGGCCGGATACGGGAAAGTGTCGTGGAGCGTGGTAATTTAAATAAGTGGAGTCGGACGCTACAAAATCAAAGGAACATAATATAATTTAAGCGGACGGAGTTAAGTTACAACGCTGTTGCCAGCTTAGAAGCAAGGCGTGGAATACAGTTGCACTTACCTACAAAATCAAAGGAACATAATATAATTTAAGCGGACGGAGTTAAGTTACAACGCTGTTGCCAGCTTAGAAGCAAGGCGTGGAATGACTTCAAAATTAACTTGCTGAAGGGCGGCACATGACCGGCACAGCGCCATCCCACGACTCCCTTCCAAACTACAACAACAATACAACAATAAAATACCTGAGGCTCATTGAATCGTAACACACGGAACTAACATTAAAGCTGACCCATCGNATCATAATAGGCTGTGTACTGACATTTCCATCCAAAATCCTGTTCACCGTTGCTTCAACATTTTGTGTAAACTTTAAGTCCTTTCGCACGACATCGGGGTGAACGTCAGGGCAGAGGGCAATGACGCTTCTTATGTCGTCATCTGATGGACAATAGGAGCCCATTGCAGCGTGAAGGGAGAAAGAATAGCCCCTGAAATGTGACTACTGTTCAAGTTTTCCGCCGACCTCACAACATCGGAAGTGGATTTGTAGGACATTGCGCTGTTCAACTAGTTCCACAAATTTTATCTTTTGTCATCATTCATACATCCCTAATTCTTTTAATATGCATCACATGATTTATTATATTTATTTTGGTTGCATATTTTGTTATTTGAGGCAGCGAGTTTGTTTTTTGGACAAAACGTTTAATACGCGCGTATTAATTTAGAACTACTTCCAAGATGTCTGCGCCCATGTTGACCAAAAACTTTTGTGGAGTCTTCGGGAAATTGAAAAAAATATCTGGTAAGTCGACTCGTCCGATATTCTAAAGTGTACTTATTCTTTCACATGCTTTGTTCATTGTGACGCACAGTTGAACAATTCGGTTTTATGCTTCCATTGCCTTCTGATGAGGCTGTCCGAGAATAGATTCTTCATCCCGTATACTACTGTGTACGTCCATGTGCATGCGCCCGCGGCGAGGTCGCCATTCTCATCCGATAATCGAATCCTTTAGTTCATGTACATTTGTGTATACTAATGATCAGTGACAGTGTATGGCCCAGACCTTGAAGAGCTGGCTAGGATATATTGACCCAGGATCTAATCACTGAATAATCAAAAAGAGATGTAGTGCATAATGTTTTTTATCGACAGCTTCATGAATTGTTGTGAATTTGCTACCGGTACTAACCTATCTATCCACAGACCACACGACTGACGACAGACACCCACCCGTCCCGTCCCGTCCCGTGTCATCATTCCTGCATGCATGCATGTCATGCCGATGATTTTCAGGGGTGGATCCACAATTTCGGAAAAGAGGGGGCGCACTGTGCTAGGAACATGAAATCTGCGGTGAATTTCAATGATTTGCTCCAAATTTCGGAGTTTCACAGTCGATTTCAGGTTTGTTGGCTGTCGACGCCCCCCTTTTCGATCCGTGCCTGCCTGCATCAATTTCTCACTCATCCAAGCTCCTGCATGTCTCGTTAGCTCAGGTGATAGATCATTGCACTCACAGACTAACTAGAAGTAGAAGACATTTAACAAGTCATTTATCTTTCAGAGCTAGTGATCCTTATTGGTAATGGGAGTGTGAGACAGGCATCAAAGAAATCTGGTGGCTCCACCAGGAATAAAAGAGGCCCAACAAAGGGAAAACATCGTGGACCAAAAGTGTTTGAAAATGAATATGTTCATAAAGGAGAGATTTTATTCCGTCAGCTTGGCATGAAAGTTTATCCTGGAGAAAATGTAAGTAGCTCAAAGCTTGGGTTTTGGAATGCACAACCCATCAGCAAACCATGCTGAGCTTGGCATTAAAGAAAAATGTGAAAGGAAATTGATATCACAAGTAATGCTATGTTTGAGATCTGTGCACTTTCATTCATCACCTGTGTGATAATATCAATTGTTTTATTTCAGGTTGGTATTGCTCGAGATCAAACACTATTTGCATTGAAAGATGGCACAGCTGTCCTCTCCTTTGAAAAAGTCTCACCTTACCCACACAGTCCATTGTATCCAGCAGTTCAAGCTGGGAGGGAACTTTATCGGGAATTCTTTCATGTTATTCCAAAACCTAAAGAAGGGAAGTTTCGACTTGTATCACAGACGTGAAGGAAATGGACTGCTGTTGTTACTGATGTACAGATACGTGGCTGCGGTTTATCATCATGACATTCTCAACCTCATTCTCTGTCGCATCATTTGACTGTTATGGATTACAGATAGTGAAGGTGATGTAACTATAGAGGTCTGCTATTCTGGAGCGTTGATCTTGTGATATAACAGTGGTACCAGTTACCCTACAGCCAAGATGTGAATGTGCTGGCACTTTGGTGTTATTGTATTTTTCAGATCTTTGTATAGATAATTATGATAAAGTTTGAGATTTGAAATACTGACTCCTCAGGCTTATTTCATGCTCTGTGTCGGGTTGTTTTGAATTCGATCCGTCTCCAAATGACTTGCTGCAGGCCAGAGTTCATGAACTGCTGCCTGACAGTTGACCCTGAAACGCCCACAAGTGCATACTTCCCTCCAGGATCCCAAAACGTTATGATGATTGGTCATGATGATGATTGGTCATGATGATGATTGGTCATGATGATGATTGGTCATGATGGAACAGGCCAATGCACTTTTCACCAAAGGTAGAGTTTCGCTTCTCCGCTGATGTTGAGAGTATTCAGAGAAAAGACACTATCATGACTATGGCCTGTGTGAAACACTTTAATAATATATAATACCGGTAATGTACATTATAGATACATTCATCTATGCAAATGAAAATCAAGCATTCGACAAAGGTAAGAAATTGCACACGATGTGTACAAATCTTTGATGTGTTGGTATGAATGGACGGTTCTAGTGTAAACCCGGGACACAAATTGTCCTTGACTGTATCACAGATGAGATATAGTACGGTACTCGTGCACAACTGGAAGGACACAGTCATCGGCTATCTTCGCGGTTCATAACATGAGAGTCGGTTCATAATGAGAGTAAAGCTCAACGTCTGTGAAAAGTTTAAGCCAATCCAACAATGACTTTTATTATTTGATTTACTTTTAAAATTCTATAAAATTTTCTCATATCGGTCAACCTAAGCAGTGGTCAAGGTATCAGTCCCTTTTTGCATTACATTATACTTAAGTTTTATCTCCCAACAGTTTAGTCAAGAACAATATAAAGGCTCTTATACCAAGGATACCAAATTGACAGTTTTTAGCCACAGTTGATTTAGGTTTCCTCAGCAACAGGCATACCACGGGATGCCAGAGCCACTGACACCTTTCTCAGGGAGGTCTGGATGTGGGGATATTCCTGATTTAACTTGTCCACGATTGTACTCAGTGCATACATTCTGTTTGTCTGTTTAGATGTCTCCGTTTCAAGAGCAGAATCTGTCTTGCACAAGCGGACATATTTCCCATCCTTGACTTGCTGATAATATTTTGCTTTCTGTTGCTTGGTAATGATCTCACTCATGTTCTGAAACAGAAAGAGAATGAGAGTTGGAAAATAGGAGGAAATAGAGTTGAACTTGGTCACTGCAGAGGCGCTAGCAATGTCTCGCTGGAGTAGAAGATCCAGGCGCTGGCATGCAAGGCGTTCCTTCATCCAATGACAGAGGTCAAGTTGATATGTAGAGATAAATTCCAGCAAATCAGCCGATTCATCAACACTGACCAACCCTTACAGATCAAAGAGTGCACCTTGATCAATGGCATTATGAATTCACGCTGGCAGCCTAACCATGCTAATCGTACTATATAATGTGCCAGGGGAAATCTAGTCATCAAATCTCCATTATACATACCTTCTGTTTCAGCTCCATCAGCCTTTCAACATCACCATCGAGGGTATCCGATGTACTCTGTAGCTGGTTACAGTTGACTTGTTTTTGTTCAAGTTCCATACTCAGTGTTTGTTGGTGTTCGTGAAGATCTTTGATGTCGGAGTCGCAGCTATTGGCATCCTGAAATAAACAGTCGTAACTTTTGAGATGAGCAATGATACGGGAACATTCTGCTCCGTAGACTGCCCGTGGATGAAGCACAACGTTCTGATTTCTGACATCAGGTGCCACACACGATAAGGATCACATGCAAGTGAGCTGGGAAAGTTTATGTTCAACCCACATCATGATATAACAAACTGGGCCATTAACAAAGCCCCCCTTCTCCAACCTGTACCAACCTGTATTGTGCTCTTGATTTTCTTCTTCGTCTCAGCGAGCTGACGTTGGAATGTTCCCTTGGTCAATACTTTCTTGTTCATCTTCTGCTGAGCATCACCGCGTGTGACGATGGTATCTCGTCGAGATACGGCCTTCTCCATCTCCTGTATCATCTTCTCCTGCTGCCTCATGAGCTGAGCGTAGCGGACCTGCATACGATGAATCTCGGCCTTCATGGCACGGACCTCACCTTGACCGACCTCAGAGTCAACAGCAGCCCGGGTTTCCTGGGCGAGCTGGGTCTTTTTCTCCCACAACATAATCTGACGTCTGTAATTAAAAAACATGAGGCATATGTCACCGGACACTTTCTAGAGCAAGTACAGTGAGTTCACGACTCATTAGGCACAGTATGACCGGTCAAAGGACAGGTCAAAGATCTCTGGAACAACGTACTTGTACAACTGCTAACGCTCTCAAATTTGAACTTACTCAGCTTCAATGAGGCTGTTCAGCAACCTCTCCTTCTCCTCAGATAACTCCTCAAGCTCAGCCTGCATCTCAATCGACTCCTTCTCTGCCTCTTTCAGAGACTGGATGAAGTCGGTCTCCATCAGGATGTTCTCTTGTTGTAGGTTGTGGTTAACGCCAGCCTCCTTATGGAGCAACATGTTCAACTTCAACATATCATTCTGCATGTTTCTAATGTTTCGTTCGATGCCTGTCATGTCGTTCCTCTGGCTGTCAATCTCACCTGTAAGTATTGTTGATTTCATTAGGAAATCTTCCTAGAAGTAAATTCCAGGAAATCATGCTCACAGCGCTGTTCCCGGAATCAACATGGAACAGCCAGGCCAAATCATATGAAACCCAGCAAGAATTCATCATGAAGATGTCGCACCGCCTCTCTCACCAGCTGATACAGCTGACCACCACGAGCCTGTACTCAGATAAATCATATGGTGAAGGCCTACTTACATTCAATCCTAATCTTTTTCTGAGAAATAATCGTCAGCTGTTTCTTGAGTCGTTCCACATCGGTTGACTGGACGTCTTTCTCTTTACTCAGTTTCACCAATTCACTCTGTTCACGGAGCCACATCTGCTGCAATTCGCCGATGTCGGCCAAGCGAGCATCGATCGACTTCTGGAGTGAGTTGATCTGGATTTCCATTGGACCAATCTCAACGCCCTGGAAACAAATGTTTGATAGCGAATGTAATGTCACAGTATAGAGTCTAGGCTGACTGTGTTCAAGTTAAGGGCGAGCCAACGTTTGCAATTTTTGAAACGTGGCCAGGCGTTGTAAATAAAAGATGTCAAAATGCCATAAAAGTACAAGATATATGACGGAAATGAAGGCACCTGCGGGGTCTATAAGTCAAAAGGAATTGAATGAGATGTATCTTGGAACGCACTAATTAGCTAATAAGTTGAAACAAAAGACTAGTTGTCGGAACACTTTCCCAAGAAATGGCACACTTTGAAGATCAAACAACATGCGTGTCGTAAAGTTCGTCGTTTTTTCTACCCAGTCCACCCCTTTCGGTAGCATTATTTTCAACAGACATAGAGTACTCCACAAGTGAACTGCATGCATGCTGCCAATTTTCCAAAAACAGGGCGGCCATATTGGATCTGGATTTTACTTCCTGGTTCTCTTCTAATGTACTGAGCGTGTATGCTGTCTATGAAATGCTGGTCAAGACATCCTTGCCACCCCAGGTTCTATGGGTTTGTGGCATTGCTGCCACTACCTGAATGTGTCATTTACATGCTTCTTCTCTGAGAAAATTGTACCTGTTTTTCATGTTTGGCGAATTTCTTTGTTTTGGATTACATAATATAATTAACTTGTAATTCTTGGGATTTTGCTTATTTCCTGTGTCTACACAGCACAGTGATCACAATGGACCCAAACAAAAGTCAAGTGGGGGTGTCTTTACTGCTTTTCTCAGAGGGGCCTGGATTGAAGCACTATGAAAATTCGCAATGATGGCTCGCCCTTAAGCGTGTTTTGGAAAGGAGCCATACAGCAAGTCTGTTTTTTAAAGCACGGTAAAGCCGGACAAGTAAGCCTACATGATTGATTGGAAAGAGGAAGTTTCATAGTCACTCACTTCACACAAACAGCAGTTTTTTGGACTACAGTATTTACACACAAAATACCAAGGGCAGACTGGGTATATGTTGAGATGTAAGTAGCAAATAGGTGTGTTGTCCTACTGTTGCAGTTTGCAAAGGTTTATGTCAGGATGTCACTGCTATAGATTCCTAATCAACAGAGGGACTACTTGACTTACCCCAGCACTAGTTATCATTTGTTCTAACTTCTTATTATACTGATCAATGATTCCTTGTTTTCTCTCGATGATGGCGTTCCTGTGGACGATCTCATTCTCACTCTTCGTGATACTCTCATTCTTCACACGAATCTCTTCATCAAGACCTTTAACGATCTTCACCAGGCGTTCAATCCTTGATTTAGTATTTGAGACGTCGAGAGCGTAGCGAGAGATTTCATTCTCGACTTGGGCCACTTGAGCTTCCTGGAAGTGATGAAACGAACTCATTTAAAGGGCAATTTGGGGACGTGTTGTTGGAGAGATCATCGAAGCAAGAAACAACAACATGGCTGCCTAACACACCATAACAGGATGAAACTTTCAGCAGAGAGATGAAACAACAACAAATGTTGTATGACCAGACTTTGAGCCGCACAACTGCTGTGCCGAGTGTGTCATTGCCCGTGGGTAGGCCTACCTGTCGTTATACAATCATGCGGTTTATCTCAGTTCTCACTCACCAGTTCCTTCGTCCGTCCTCTCATTTTCCCGGTCAGTTTGTCCGTATAGATGGCTGCCTTCTCCATGGTCAGCTGAGATCGTATCTTCTCCATGATCTCATCTTCCAGTTTGACTTTCTCGAGGTATTCTCGCTCGATTTGCTTCCGCAGGGCGTTCACCTCATTCTCACGTAATTGTTTATCCTATGAGAAGAAATGGCTTGAATATGTAACAGGAATACAGATGTGAAAAACCACGGTCACTCAGGGACTTGAGGGGACAAGGAATCCTACCCACAGCCACTTGTCTGTGAATATTGAGGTGGTAAGCAAATGCCTGAACACCTACAGACCTGTCCCATGATGACAGGTCAATAGGAATTCTGGCCAACCACCAGGAAGACAAAGTCATGATGAATGGCGAAGGAAAGCTGGTGGATGGCAAGTTTTGTTGAACAACGATTAATGGGGGAATCATGGTCCTCACCAAAAGCAGAACCTGGGGACTTGATTGAACGAGGCAGTGAACAGACTTTATAACAGTCGAATCACTTTGATCAGGTGGCTTTCTCACAAAGTAAACACCCAACTTACCGTCATTGCTCTATTGAGAGCCTGTTCAGTCTCATGAAGCATCCTGGTGTACGTGGCATACTCGGCTTTCAGAGCCTCGTGTTTTGCCTGGCATTGTGTCAACATCTTCTTCACCATGGCGATATCAATCTCCGTCTTGTTCAGAATCAGGGTCAGTTTCTCATTCTGTTCCTGTTCTTTCTGGATCTGTCTCTTGAAACCATCGATCTCTGTCTCCAGGGAGAGGATCATCTGCTGTTGTTGGCTGTTAACAGAGAATACGATCATCAAAAACATATAATCACACAATCAATGACAGAGAGTCAAACCAGCCTCCAGGTACTCCAGCAGTCACAAGTGCCACAACCACTCATCGTCAACAGAAACAGTTGCGACATGACTTATTCACCTGAGTGCTTCATTCATGGCAGCATGAGCCTCATCCCTCCTCCTCATCCCAATCAAGCTGCTGGACCACTGCTGGAAGAGCTGCTTCTTTTCGAGGTTGATGGCTTCAATCTCTGTCTGAGCCTCCATCAACGCCTCCTTAGCCACCTTGGTCTCCTCGGCCTGGGCAGTGATCTGGGCATCAAACATCGCGATCTCTTCCTTCAACTTGTCAACACGTTCTACCAAACGGTCAACGTACAGATCCTGAAGGAGAGAAGACGGATGTGGAAGACGGAACTTTCAAGCTGATAGCTGCTGACAATGAAACATGTTGTGATGAGGGAACTACAGTGTAATCTCACCCCATCTGTCATCACAGGTTACACTTCGACGGATGAACATTTTGATTCATTCTATTACATAGTATGATCATCTGTCTATAACCATACCTGTTTTTGTTTCTCAATCTCCGACTTGGCTACTTCCGTCTCCGCCTTCTCAGCAGCTCTCTTCATCACAGCGATGTCAGACCTGACGTCTTCTTTAGCATTTTGCATGTAGAAGATTCGAAGATTCAAGTTTTCAACTTCTTGTTGGAGTTCGGCAGCTGAAGTGAGAGGAGGTGATACATTTGTAACAGGAGGTAAACAACATCAACTTGTGAAGTCACTGAAGTATAGGAAACACTGAAACAGCTCCTGGCATACCCCATTCTTCACTGACAGGTTACCCCTCCATCATCAAGACTGGCACAGTCCAATCATCGAGTCTAATCTGGTCCCTAACTCGAGGTTAGAGATCTCCTGAGACAGTCCTCCATGAGGCAACATCCCACCTAAATCCCCACTCAGAGTAGCTCTATGATACATGTACTTACTTTTCTTTTTCTCATTACTAAACATGCCCTGATTGTTCTTATACATGTTACGAACTTCAGATAATTGTTGTTCTTCCTGATTTCGTTCCTGATTGACTGAGGCGAACTCGTCATGTTTGCCTTCCAGCATCATCTGGTAGCGTGCGAGTTCTTGCTGGACGCCGTAAAGATCAACACCAACATCTTCTCTTTCTTTCCTTTTCTTGGTCAAAGCTTCCACCTGTAATTAGACGATGCTGAGTCAGTTTGGTGCAGAGAAGGATACCAGGTCTTCTACCTGGGAGGCAGGTGTGATATCCACTGGCACACAGACTCACACTTGCAACTTGACATTGGCTCATATATGAATAAAGACAAGCAAATGCTTTACCTTCAGATTTGTACAGCATAGCCTAGTGCATTTGTATTGCAAAAGTCAAGTACATGTAAACGCATTTACTGGTCTTTATTCATATGACCCAATGACCAGGAAATACTGGAGGAAATCTGGCCGTGAAAATATATCATAAGGAGTACACAGAGAGTGTTCTAAAAGGCAGATATTGAGAATCCAACAAATAATGGAGACAGAAGACTTACCAGTTCACGTAGATCCAGGCTGACTTTCTCTTGCTGCTTTTCAAGATGTTTCCTCAACGCTTCTTGGAATCTTTTCATGAGAGGCTGAAAGAGAGAACATCACAGTTAGAGGAGGACACATACCGTCCATCAGGGAATATCACTCCTTAGTTCCAAGCTTCGTACAGAGTAGGACCAGATCTACAGTTCATGATTCGTTGTCTACTCACATGGTCAGGGTCGAGGACGACCAATTCAGACTCCCCCTCATCACTCTCCTCCTCTTCTTCCCCCTCGTCTCCATCCTCACCATCGCCGTCGCTGTCGCCACCGTCGCTGTCACCGCCACCATCACCAGGGTCAGCTGGCGGCATCATGTCCTCGATGGGCAGGTCGGGTTCTAAAACACCTGAAGTAAGAAATGTCCATCTCAAGTAGCTGACACAACAGACTTGGCAGATTTTCTCTCATGTTCTGGGAACTCCATCAAAGTAATGACTTTCTTGGTACTTGATATCAGGCATCTTGCCCTGACAAGTTCGAAGGGCGAAGTGACCGTAGGCCTTGATATGTCAAGATGGATATCAGAATGTGTGATTGTAACAGTATGATAGGAAAGACAAAACCCAGCATGAGCAAGAAACTGCATCGCTTACCTTGTTCATCATCAGGTTCCTGGGCACCCTCATCAGTAACTTCCTGCTCACCAGGCCAGCCTTCCTCCTGTGATGGAGGTTGATCTGCTGCTGATCTGCCAGACTTCTCTGATTTGACTGAACCAGCTGCTGCCTCTGAAACATCCAAAATGAACACTTCAGTATGCCTGAGTATGTTTTACATGTAGATCACAGCAGGATGCAAATGTGAGTAAAGACCAAAGCTTTTTAGATCTTTACATCTTGTATTTAAATAGCATGATCAACATAACAAAGGGACAGCATCTTACCTTGTGCAGCTGATGCGGGCCTTGAACCAGCAGGACCATCTTCCCCACGTTGAGATGCAGCAGATTCTGGCCTTTTGGAGCCAGCGCTAGCTTTGGATGCAGCTGAGGTTGGTCTCTCCTGGCCTGAGCCAGGTCGTCCAGCAGAGCTTCTCCGGCTCCCAGCAGCAGATGGAGGTTTCTCTGGGCTGGCTGCTCCAGACCCTTTCCCACTGCCAGCAGCCGATGCTGGCCTCTCTGGTGTACCCGTGGCTGATCCCTTCCTGCTCCCTACTGGTGTTGCATCTTTCTCAGCAGATCCTCGGCGGCTACCACTCGCCACAGACCCTGCTTTAGGAGTGCCTTCTTGTTGTTCTTCCTGGGCTGCAGATGCTGGGCGAGATGGTGGCTTAGAGCCTGATTTGGCTGAGGCTGCAGACCCTGGTCTTGAACCTGCCTTTGACCCTGACTTGGCACTTGTTGGACGGCCAGACTGAGGTCGGGAGGTAGATTTTCCTGACGGAGGCCGAGAACTTTTCTGGCCTTCTGGAGAATAGTGACCAGTATCAAACTGAAACACAACAGTAGGATTCATCAGAGATCATAGAGCAATTACTGGTATCTAATATTTGGACTTCGACTTATTTAATGCAATGAAATCTCATTCAACTGCTTCTCTGTGTTTGTTTCAAAATGATTTCAGTGGTCATTGAGAAATACATACCTCTTGCAAGGCAGCAACAGTTACATCTGTCACAACTCCCTCTACTGTCTTTCTGGAGGTCGCTGACCCAGGACGGGATCCAGTACCCTTTGGCATCTCTTCGCTGTAATGAAAAGACAGTACGGAAAATGGTAAAAAGATTCAAACTCCTAGTCAGATGGTTATATCATTAGTGTGTTACTGTTATAGAGTTAGAGGTAAAAAAGGCAAAGATCTGAACAGAAATAAGGAACAATTTCAACACAATGTTAAAACGTTTGGCAACGATCCTTGCGAGGCAGCAGATGTGACTATCACTTCATTCTTCAAGAAGAGAGAGACTGAGAGTTCAACACTGACTCTTGGAATACCTCTTTCTTGGTCTTACCATGGAGGTACCGGTATACCGGCAGCTAGGCCTGCCCTAGGTAGGCCTAATGGTCTTACCTTTTCAAAAATGTTGGTTATTTTGGAATTTGGTTAGGATTAGACTTATTTTTAGTGCCTTGTTCGTTGCTTTTGTGATGTTAGGATGTTACTTTTTAGATGAGATCAGTCACAACAGTGAAGAGGCTAGCTACAAAATGAAAAATACAACAGAGGTGAATTGAAACCAACAATCACAAAAAACTGGAATCAAGTGATCATCATGCAGGAGGAGGTGATGATCATGATGAATGATGATCATGATCATGGACATGATGATATTGATGTTGTCATGGATGGTCAGCTGATGGTTCGGTTGTGTGTGTGACTGTGTCGTCTGTGTCAGTGTGTGTGGATCCCCATCACAGTCAAACATCATCATGAATCCATGATCATCACCATCCTCCTGAGTCCTGTCCTGGCTGGTCCTGCCTGGCATCAGCATCCATGACCATGATGACAGATCACCATGATCATGATGATCACCAGATCACCAACAGTCCAAACACTGCACTGGACTAACAACAGTGAAAACCAGCACTTTAGCCATGACTTTCTCACTAAAAGTGATGGTTCTAAACCTTGATTCCTAAAAACATAAGTTAACTAAAGCATCGGGATATCTGTGGTCAAATTAAGGAGTTTTACACCAAGTTATTTTCTCATTTTCTCTCACCTTTCCTCTTGATCCGCCATGATGTGATTGTTGTTGCCATGGATTTTAGTTCTAATGTTTTCAGTAGGTGGCGCTTTCACAAACTTCGGCCGACTTCGGCTGTTTCCGGGAGGGCCGGGGCTATTCGTACCGTGACGGTGCAAATAAGGTCGTGGCTAGTTGGTAGCATGCTTATTAGGTTTTAGTTATATTGATATGATCAAAAATAGATAAAGACCAAAAATATACCACTCTGAAACCGGCCCAGCCCAAGGGTTTTAGTTATTTTTTTAAATAATAGGTGGCGCATGATCAAAAAAGTTGCAAAAATCTAAAAACTTTTGGCACCAAAATATAGGCAGGGGCACAAAAAAATCAAAAATCAAATCAAAATCAAAATCAAAATGAGTTTATTGTCACCGTGTAATAACATACATAGGTGTAGAGAGTACAATAAACTTTGTGCCGATAGTTTATAGAGAAAGTCTAGAGAATACGGAAACAGTGAGGGATCTGTCTTAGGAATTGTACCCCCACTGCTAGAGTGCAAAGACATGGTGCGAGTGGTTACAAAGATAAAACTGAAGGAACACATTATTTTATAAAACATACAAATCAATTTACAGAACACATTATTTTATAAATCATACAAATAAATTTTGGAAGCCAAAGAAAGTTACTAAAAAGAAGAGAAAAAAAGAGAATAAAAAATAAAAGAGGTTGGCTTAAAATAATTGTTCCCATTCAAAAATACATGTACAGTTAAGAGGCTCCAGGGACTGCTTTACTATTAAAACTATTGTTTTCTTTTTGCAAAACCTTGATGGATAAAATGTGCCACCAGGGTGGTTTGGCTAGGGTCCTCTATGTTAAAAAGGTCAGACAGGGAGATGTTAGGACGATTTAATAACTTTAATTTAGATAAGAGGTCCTCTCTTTCTTGTTGCAAAAGTCTACATTTAAATATAAAATGGTTTTCGTCGTCCACTTCGTTTAAATTACAAAATTGACATTTTCTGTCTTCAGCTTTTATCTTTTCATACCTGCCTGTTTCAATCCTTAGCTTGCTATTGCTGATTCTAAAACGTGTATAACTCTTCCTAACTTCCATGTTTGTAATGGTTGAAAGGTAACTTTCAAGTTTATAAAAGCGTTTGAATGTTCTGTACGTTCTTAGCTTGTTGCCTACAGTTCTGTTGGTGTTCGTAGTGCTGTCGTTAGACATTTCAGACAACCAATTCTGGGTGGAAATGTCAGAAATTCGTAGTTTAACAGCAGGGATTTTGTTCTCAATCATTTCTGGGTTCATGAAGAGATACGATAACCCATGTTTATCTAGAATACTTTTAACGTGAGTCACCCACATAGACTTTTTCTGGCTTAAGTTGTTAGTGGTTAGGAGTGTTTCTTTTTGCCAGTTCAGTGCCTGTTTTAGAATGGTATTATTAGAAGTACTCAAGTGAGAGTAAAATTTGAGAATCCTAGGAATAATGTGATTGATTATAGGGAAACGTCCTAGCTCAGCTTTTGTCGCTAAGTTGGAAGCATTTCTGCCCACGCCCAGGATTTGTTTGCAGAACTTTACGTGAAATAATTCTGTACAATTATTAGTCTTACTCAGCATCTGATGACCCCAGATTTCACAGCCGTAGGTTATAACTGGCATGATAAGCGTATCAAATAATAGTCCAGTCAAAATAGCCCAAAAATGGGCCAAATCTCACACTAATTGCAAGAGAAATGAAACCACTTGTTTTTTGTTGCTCCAGACTCACCTCACCACTGATTGAAAATTCCACACAATCAGATGTGTGGAACATGGTGAAATTTCAGGATGATTGTATCCTTTTCAGCTTTCTACAGGAGGTACGAGTACTTTGTACAGGAGAATCAGACAGGATGTACAACTAACTTTTGAATGGTTGGATTTACACCCATTAAATGTATTACAAACAGATAGAAATACGGTACCTCTTAATCGAAAAATCATGTTTTTTGTAGTTTTTAACCACTTACGTAATTGGAAACGGCGTTTTTATGTATTTTGATCCATTTTGTGTTAATTTACATAAAACGTCATTTCTTATAACATAAAACAATTAAAAACATGCTTATCTGCTTCTAAGGCACCATGTTTCTATCTGTTGGTAATACATTTATGGGGTGTAAATCCAACCGTTCATAAGTTAGTTGTACATCGGTTCCCATTCTCCTGTACAAAGCTGTTCTTGGGTCCAATGATAAAGTCAGTTCCAAAAATTCAAACCCCCAGAAAAATATGTTCCACACCTAGAACTGATTGGAATTTTTGATATATTACTTTATGTACTTAAAGAAGACAAATAAAAGTGGTTTTATTTTTCTTGCAATTAGTGTGACTTTTAAACCTATTTTGACTGGACTATAATCTTAATGATGTTTTGAGTTTGTCTTGTAGAGGGATAGGGTATAGATTCTTCATCTTGAAGAGAGCCTTCTTCCCTTTCAGTGTCAGGTCATTGACTGCGACATTGAAGTTACCAGAGCAGTGTAGCTTAAGGCCTAAATAAACGTAATCTGGGGTGACTTCAAAGGGTGACTGGGGTGACGTAAGGGTGACGTAATCTGGGGTGACTTCAAAGGAATACTAATCACAACTTTGTTTGCAAATCCATGCATTCCCTAATGAGTAATTAGCAATTAAAGGGTCCTGCGCCACCTATATTTAAAAAAATGAACTCAACGTGCTGGTCCATGCCAGTCTGAGAGTCATCTATTTAAAGATTGATATCTCTGAAACCAGTGGATGGATTTGATTGAATTTTATACTGCTTGTAGCCAGTGTCTAATTCTTTGACT
>NMRB01002435.1:0-47225 GCA_002633025.1 Notospermus geniculatus
TGCAAGGGCAAGTAAAAGACCCCATCCAAGTGAGGAACATGAGTAGCTTGAGATGGCCTCTTCCATACTTACTAGGGCCAATAATGCTATGGCTTTTGCCCTGATGGAAAACTCAACTATTATGTTATGTCTTCAAGTATCGTGATTTCAGACCCACCCGCCGCACCATCAATCTCTGGCTGGCCTGGCGGTGATTCCTTGAATGTCGGTGGAACTCTTTCACTGGTTTGCACGGCAGCTACATCAGGCGGGACACCCGTCTCATTCAAATGGTATTTTACCGGTAAAACAAAAGTCACGCAAGCGTTGCCATCTACCGGGACAAAGAAAGAAAAATATGAAAAGAAGGCAATTGTGCTGGAAGATGCCGGAATTTATAAATGTGAAGCGATAAACACCAACGGAAAGGCATCGAGCGGAGACAAAACTTTAAAAGTAAAAGGTAAACAGCAAAATCACAGCAGCACGGTTTAGGCCAAAAAAATAAAGTATTTGTTTCTTGTCCACGCCCGCGTCATTCCCAGACCCCCCGCATCGAAAATTTTTTTTCACCAATTTCAGATTTTCCCACTTTGCTTACACAGCGCCTTCTATACAATTACACAGAAATGCTTCAACACTTGAAATCATCTTTATTTTTCATGAAATCTGTGCTTTAAACATGTAGAGAGAGAGTTTGCTGGTGGTATTTCCCCCATCCATGAAGAAAACGGAAAAAAAATTATTTGAAAATAAAAAAAAAATTCGCATGCCCGCATCAATTTCCGCTGAGTTGCTGGACAAGAAACAGACAATATTTTTTTTGCCCTTATACGGTACAGAAAAACCTGTCATAAAAACAGCGTGAACATATAATTAAAGCCCCTCTGTAGTGAATTTTACAGTCTTTTCAAAATGTTAGGAGAACGCAGGTAGAGGTCTATAGCCTGTGAATGTCCCGAATATGCTTGCCTGATAACGTACATGTACTTCAAAAAATGAAGACCGAGTTTTCAGCCCAGATAGAATTCTCATGTATTCAGAAACATTTTACACTACAATTAACGTCGGATGCTTAATTCCTTAAAGGTGTCATCAAAACACAGGGCTGTAATCAAAGTTGAACTTTGAATGTTAATTCTTTTCAGACCCTCCCCACAAGCCCATCATTTCGGACTGGCCAAAGAATTCAGTGATCAATGTTGGTGGTACTCTTACCGTAAAATGTAAACCAGCTGCAACTGGAGGAAAGGTTGATTCCTATGAAATTAACCGTGGTGCTACCAAACTACCAGTAACAGGTGATACCTACACCAAAAAAGGGATTCAGCTAGCTGATGCAGGAGACTACAAATGTGTGGCAATAAATAAGGATGGAAAAGTAGAGTCGGACGTAAAGAAACTTGTAGTAAAAGGTAAGTGCCTGAAACAAAAACTATAATACTGCATTGCTATGAATAGATCTTTTTTCAAAAGTGATGCTGAATTCGTTAAAGGTACCAATAAACATGACTATCAATCTCGAACCTTGAATGTTACTTTTTTCAGACCCTCCACACAAGCCCATCATTTCCGACTGGCCAAAGAATTCAGTGATCAATGTTGGTGGTACTCTTACCGTAAAATGTAAACCAGCTGCAACTGGAGGAAAGGTTGATTCCTATGAAATTAACCGTGGTGCTACCAAACTACCAGTAACAGGTGATACCTACACCAAAAAAGGGATTCAGCTAGCTGATGCAGGAGACTACAAATGTGTGGCAATAAATAAGGACGGAAAAGTAGAGTCGGACGTAAAGAAACTTGTAGTAAAAGGTAAGTGCCTGAAACAAAAACTATAATACTGCATTGCTATGAATAGATCTTTTTTCAAAAGTGATGCTGAATTCGTTAAAGGTACCAATAAACATGACTATCAATCTCGAACCTTGAATGTTACTTTTTTCAGACCCTCCACACAAGCCCATCATTTCCGACTGGCCAAAGAATTCAGTGATCAATGTTGGTGGTACTCTTACCGTAAAATGTAAACCAGCTGCAACTGGAGGAAAGGTTGATTCCTATGAAATTAACCGTGGTGCTACCAAACTACCAGTAACAGGTGATACCTACACCAAAAAAGGGATTCAGCTAGCTGATGCAGGAGACTACAAATGTGTGGCAATAAATAAGGACGGAAAAGTAGAGTCGGACGTAAAGAAACTTGTAGTAAAAGGTAAGTGCCTGAAACAAAAACTATAATACTGCATTGCTATGAATAGATCTTTTTTCAAAAGTGATGCTGAATTCGTTAAAGGTACCAATAAACATGACTATCAATCTCGAACCTTGAATGTTACTTTTTTCAGACCCTCCACACAAGCCCATCATTTCCGACTGGCCAAAGAATTCAGTGATCAATGTTGGTGGTACTCTTACCGTAAAATGTAAACCAGCTGCAACTGGAGGAAAGGTTGATTCCTATGAAATTAACCGTGGTGCTACCAAACTACCAGTAACAGGTGATACCTACACCAAAAAAGGGATTCAGCTAGCTGATGCAGGAGACTACAAATGTGTGGCAATAAATAAGGACGGAAAAGTAGAGTCGGACGTAAAGAAACTTGTAGTAAAAGGTAAGTGCCTGAAACAAAAACTATAATACTGCATTGCTATGAATAGATCTTTTTTCAAAAGTGATGCTGAATTCGTTAAAGGTACCAATAAACATGACTATCAATCTCGAACCTTGAATGTTACTTTTTTCAGACCCTCCACACAAGCCCATCATTTCCGACTGGCCAAAGAATTCAGTGATCAATGTTGGTGGTACTCTTACCGTAAAATGTAAACCAGCTGCAACTGGAGGAAAGGTTGATTCCTATGAAATTAACCGTGGTGCTACCAAACTACCAGTAACAGGTGATACCTACACCAAAAAAGGGATTCAGCTAGCTGATGCAGGAGACTACAAATGTGTGGCAATAAATAAGGACGGAAAAGTAGAGTCGGACGTAAAGAAACTTGTAGTAAAAGGTAAGTGCCTGAAACAAAAACTATAATACTGCATTGCTATGAATAGATCTTTTTTCAAAAGTGATGCTGAATTCGTTAAAGGTACCAATAAACATGACTATCAATCTCGAACCTTGAATGTTACTTTTTTCAGACCCTCCACACAAGCCCATCATTTCCGACTGGCCAAAGAATTCAGTGATCAATGTTGGTGGTACTCTTACCGTAAAATGTAAACCAGCTGCAACTGGAGGAAAGGTTGATTCCTATGAAATTAACCGTGGTGCTACCAAACTACCAGTAACAGGTGATACCTACACCAAAAAAGGGATTCAGCTAGCTGATGCAGGAGACTACAAATGTGTGGCAATAAATAAGGACGGAAAAGTAGAGTCGGACGTAAAGAAACTTGTAGTAAAAGGTAAGTGCCTGAAACAAAAACTATAATACTGCATTGCTATGAATAGATCTTTTTTCAAAAGTGATGCTGAATTCGTTAAAGGTACCAATAAACATGACTATCAATCTCGAACCTTGAATGTTACTTTTTTCAGACCCTCCACACAAGCCCATCATTTCCGACTGGCCAAAGAATTCAGTGATCAATGTTGGTGGTACTCTTACCGTAAAATGTAAACCAGCTGCAACTGGAGGAAAGGTTGATTCCTATGAAATTAACCGTGGTGCTACCAAACTACCAGTAACAGGTGATACCTACACCAAAAAAGGGATTCAGCTAGCTGATGCAGGAGACTACAAATGTGTGGCAATAAATAAGGACGGAAAAGTAGAGTCGGACGTAAAGAAACTTGTAGTAAAAGGTAAGTGCCTGAAACAAAAACTATAATACTGCATTGCTATGAATAGATCTTTTTTCAAAAGTGATGCTGAATTCGTTAAAGGTACCAATAAACATGACTATCAATCTCGAACCTTGAATGTTACTTTTTTCAGACCCTCCACACAAGCCCATCATTTCCGACTGGCCAAAGAATTCAGTGATCAATGTTGGTGGTACTCTTACCGTAAAATGTAAACCAGCTGCAACTGGAGGAAAGGTTGATTCCTATGAAATTAACCGTGGTGCTACCAAACTACCAGTAACAGGTGATACCTACACCAAAAAAGGGATTCAGCTAGCTGATGCAGGAGACTACAAATGTGTGGCAATAAATAAGGACGGAAAAGTAGAGTCGGACGTAAAGAAACTTGTAGTAAAAGGTAAGTGCCTGAAACAAAAACTATAATACTGCATTGCTATGAATAGATCTTTTTTCAAAAGTGATGCTGAATTCGTTAAAGGTACCAATAAACATGACTATCAATCTCGAACCTTGAATGTTACTTTTTTCAGACCCTCCACACAAGCCCATCATTTCCGACTGGCCAAAGAATTCAGTGATCAATGTTGGTGGTACTCTTACCGTAAAATGTAAACCAGCTGCAACTGGAGGAAAGGTTGATTCCTATGAAATTAACCGTGGTGCTACCAAACTACCAGTAACAGGTGATACCTACACCAAAAAAGGGATTCAGCTAGCTGATGCAGGAGACTACAAATGTGTGGCAATAAATAAGGACGGAAAAGTAGAGTCGGACGTAAAGAAACTTGTAGTAAAAGGTAAGTGCCTGAAACAAAAACTATAATACTGCATTGCTATGAATAGATCTTTTTTCAAAAGTGATGCTGAATTCGTTAAAGGTACCAATAAACATGACTATCAATCTCGAACCTTGAATGTTACTTTTTTCAGACCCTCCACACAAGCCCATCATTTCCGACTGGCCAAAGAATTCAGTGATCAATGTTGGTGGTACTCTTACCGTAAAATGTAAACCAGCTGCAACTGGAGGAAAGGTTGATTCCTATGAAATTAACCGTGGTGCTACCAAACTACCAGTAACAGGTGATACCTACACCAAAAAAGGGATTCAGCTAGCTGATGCAGGAGACTACAAATGTGTGGCAATAAATAAGGACGGAAAAGTAGAGTCGGACGTAAAGAAACTTGTAGTAAAAGGTAAGTGCCTGAAACAAAAACTATAATACTGCATTGCTATGAATAGATCTTTTTTCAAAAGTGATGCTGAATTCGTTAAAGGTACCAATAAACATGACTATCAATCTCGAACCTTGAATGTTACTTTTTTCAGACCCTCCACACAAGCCCATCATTTCCGACTGGCCAAAGAATTCAGTGATCAATGTTGGTGGTACTCTTACCGTAAAATGTAAACCAGCTGCAACTGGAGGAAAGGTTGATTCCTATGAAATTAACCGTGGTGCTACCAAACTACCAGTAACAGGTGATACCTACACCAAAAAAGGGATTCAGCTAGCTGATGCAGGAGACTACAAATGTGTGGCAATAAATAAGGACGGAAAAGTAGAGTCGGACGTAAAGAAACTTGTAGTAAAAGGTAAGTGCCTGAAACAAAAACTATAATACTGCATTGCTATGAATAGATCTTTTTTCAAAAGTGATGCTGAATTCGTTAAAGGTACCAATAAACATGACTATCAATCTCGAACCTTGAATGTTACTTTTTTCAGACCCTCCACACAAGCCCATCATTTCCGACTGGCCAAAGAATTCAGTGATCAATGTTGGTGGTACTCTTACCGTAAAATGTAAACCAGCTGCAACTGGAGGAAAGGTTGATTCCTATGAAATTAACCGTGGTGCTACCAAACTACCAGTAACAGGTGATACCTACACCAAAAAAGGGATTCAGCTAGCTGATGCAGGAGACTACAAATGTGTGGCAATAAATAAGGACGGAAAAGTAGAGTCGGACGTAAAGAAACTTGTAGTAAAAGGTAAGTGCCTGAAACAAAAACTATAATACTGCATTGCTATGAATAGATCTTTTTTCAAAAGTGATGCTGAATTCGTTAAAGGTACCAATAAACATGACTATCAATCTCGAACCTTGAATGTTACTTTTTTCAGACCCTCCACACAAGCCCATCATTTCCGACTGGCCAAAGAATTCAGTGATCAATGTTGGTGGTACTCTTACCGTAAAATGTAAACCAGCTGCAACTGGAGGAAAGGTTGATTCCTATGAAATTAACCGTGGTGCTACCAAACTACCAGTAACAGGTGATACCTACACCAAAAAAGGGATTCAGCTAGCTGATGCAGGAGACTACAAATGTGTGGCAATAAATAAGGACGGAAAAGTAGAGTCGGACGTAAAGAAACTTGTAGTAAAAGGTAAGTGCCTGAAACAAAAACTATAATACTGCATTGCTATGAATAGATCTTTTTTCAAAAGTGATGCTGAATTCGTTAAAGGTACCAATAAACATGACTATCAATCTCGAACCTTGAATGTTACTTTTTTCAGACCCTCCACACAAGCCCATCATTTCCGACTGGCCAAAGAATTCAGTGATCAATGTTGGTGGTACTCTTACCGTAAAATGTAAACCAGCTGCAACTGGAGGAAAGGTTGATTCCTATGAAATTAACCGTGGTGCTACCAAACTACCAGTAACAGGTGATACCTACACCAAAAAAGGGATTCAGCTAGCTGATGCAGGAGACTACAAATGTGTGGCAATAAATAAGGACGGAAAAGTAGAGTCGGACGTAAAGAAACTTGTAGTAAAAGGTAAGTGCCTGAAACAAAAACTATAATACTGCATTGCTATGAATAGATCTTTTTTCAAAAGTGATGCTGAATTCGTTAAAGGTACCAATAAACATGACTATCAATCTCGAACCTTGAATGTTACTTTTTTCAGACCCTCCACACAAGCCCATCATTTCCGACTGGCCAAAGAATTCAGTGATCAATGTTGGTGGTACTCTTACCGTAAAATGTAAACCAGCTGCAACTGGAGGAAAGGTTGATTCCTATGAAATTAACCGTGGTGCTACCAAACTACCAGTAACAGGTGATACCTACACCAAAAAAGGGATTCAGCTAGCTGATGCAGGAGACTACAAATGTGTGGCAATAAATAAGGACGGAAAAGTAGAGTCGGACGTAAAGAAACTTGTAGTAAAAGGTAAGTGCCTGAAACAAAAACTATAATACTGCATTGCTATGAATAGATCTTTTTTCAAAAGTGATGCTGAATTCGTTAAAGGTACCAATAAACATGACTATCAATCTCGAACCTTGAATGTTACTTTTTTCAGACCCTCCACACAAGCCCATCATTTCCGACTGGCCAAAGAATTCAGTGATCAATGTTGGTGGTACTCTTACCGTAAAATGTAAACCAGCTGCAACTGGAGGAAAGGTTGATTCCTATGAAATTAACCGTGGTGCTACCAAACTACCAGTAACAGGTGATACCTACACCAAAAAAGGGATTCAGCTAGCTGATGCAGGAGACTACAAATGTGTGGCAATAAATAAGGACGGAAAAGTAGAGTCGGACGTAAAGAAACTTGTAGTAAAAGGTAAGTGCCTGAAACAAAAACTATAATACTGCATTGCTATGAATAGATCTTTTTTCAAAAGTGATGCTGAATTCGTTAAAGGTACCAATAAACATGACTATCAATCTCGAACCTTGAATGTTACTTTTTTCAGACCCTCCACACAAGCCCATCATTTCCGACTGGCCAAAGAATTCAGTGATCAATGTTGGTGGTACTCTTACCGTAAAATGTAAACCAGCTGCAACTGGAGGAAAGGTTGATTCCTATGAAATTAACCGTGGTGCTACCAAACTACCAGTAACAGGTGATACCTACACCAAAAAAGGGATTCAGCTAGCTGATGCAGGAGACTACAAATGTGTGGCAATAAATAAGGACGGAAAAGTAGAGTCGGACGTAAAGAAACTTGTAGTAAAAGGTAAGTGCCTGAAACAAAAACTATAATACTGCATTGCTATGAATAGATCTTTTTTCAAAAGTGATGCTGAATTCGTTAAAGGTACCAATAAACATGACTATCAATCTCGAACCTTGAATGTTACTTTTTTCAGACCCTCCACACAAGCCCATCATTTCCGACTGGCCAAAGAATTCAGTGATCAATGTTGGTGGTACTCTTACCGTAAAATGTAAACCAGCTGCAACTGGAGGAAAGGTTGATTCCTATGAAATTAACCGTGGTGCTACCAAACTACCAGTAACAGGTGATACCTACACCAAAAAAGGGATTCAGCTAGCTGATGCAGGAGACTACAAATGTGTGGCAATAAATAAGGACGGAAAAGTAGAGTCGGACGTAAAGAAACTTGTAGTAAAAGGTAAGTGCCTGAAACAAAAACTATAATACTGCATTGCTATGAATAGATCTTTTTTCAAAAGTGATGCTGAATTCGTTAAAGGTACCAATAAACATGACTATCAATCTCGAACCTTGAATGTTACTTTTTTCAGACCCTCCACACAAGCCCATCATTTCCGACTGGCCAAAGAATTCAGTGATCAATGTTGGTGGTACTCTTACCGTAAAATGTAAACCAGCTGCAACTGGAGGAAAGGTTGATTCCTATGAAATTAACCGTGGTGCTACCAAACTACCAGTAACAGGTGATACCTACACCAAAAAAGGGATTCAGCTAGCTGATGCAGGAGACTACAAATGTGTGGCAATAAATAAGGACGGAAAAGTAGAGTCGGACGTAAAGAAACTTGTAGTAAAAGGTAAGTGCCTGAAACAAAAACTATAATACTGCATTGCTATGAATAGATCTTTTTTCAAAAGTGATGCTGAATTCGTTAAAGGTACCAATAAACATGACTATCAATCTCGAACCTTGAATGTTACTTTTTTCAGACCCTCCACACAAGCCCATCATTTCCGACTGGCCAAAGAATTCAGTGATCAATGTTGGTGGTACTCTTACCGTAAAATGTAAACCAGCTGCAACTGGAGGAAAGGTTGATTCCTATGAAATTAACCGTGGTGCTACCAAACTACCAGTAACAGGTGATACCTACACCAAAAAAGGGATTCAGCTAGCTGATGCAGGAGACTACAAATGTGTGGCAATAAATAAGGACGGAAAAGTAGAGTCGGACGTAAAGAAACTTGTAGTAAAAGGTAAGTGCCTGAAACAAAAACTATAATACTGCATTGCTATGAATAGATCTTTTTTCAAAAGTGATGCTGAATTCGTTAAAGGTACCAATAAACATGACTATCAATCTCGAACCTTGAATGTTACTTTTTTCAGACCCTCCACACAAGCCCATCATTTCCGACTGGCCAAAGAATTCAGTGATCAATGTTGGTGGTACTCTTACCGTAAAATGTAAACCAGCTGCAACTGGAGGAAAGGTTGATTCCTATGAAATTAACCGTGGTGCTACCAAACTACCAGTAACAGGTGATACCTACACCAAAAAAGGGATTCAGCTAGCTGATGCAGGAGACTACAAATGTGTGGCAATAAATAAGGACGGAAAAGTAGAGTCGGACGTAAAGAAACTTGTAGTAAAAGGTAAGTGCCTGAAACAAAAACTATAATACTGCATTGCTATGAATAGATCTTTTTTCAAAAGTGATGCTGAATTCGTTAAAGGTACCAATAAACATGACTATCAATCTCGAACCTTGAATGTTACTTTTTTCAGACCCTCCACACAAGCCCATCATTTCCGACTGGCCAAAGAATTCAGTGATCAATGTTGGTGGTACTCTTACCGTAAAATGTAAACCAGCTGCAACTGGAGGAAAGGTTGATTCCTATGAAATTAACCGTGGTGCTACCAAACTACCAGTAACAGGTGATACCTACACCAAAAAAGGGATTCAGCTAGCTGATGCAGGAGACTACAAATGTGTGGCAATAAATAAGGACGGAAAAGTAGAGTCGGACGTAAAGAAACTTGTAGTAAAAGGTAAGTGCCTGAAACAAAAACTATAATACTGCATTGCTATGAATAGATCTTTTTTCAAAAGTGATGCTGAATTCGTTAAAGGTACCAATAAACATGACTATCAATCTCGAACCTTGAATGTTACTTTTTTCAGACCCTCCACACAAGCCCATCATTTCCGACTGGCCAAAGAATTCAGTGATCAATGTTGGTGGTACTCTTACCGTAAAATGTAAACCAGCTGCAACTGGAGGAAAGGTTGATTCCTATGAAATTAACCGTGGTGCTACCAAACTACCAGTAACAGGTGATACCTACACCAAAAAAGGGATTCAGCTAGCTGATGCAGGAGACTACAAATGTGTGGCAATAAATAAGGACGGAAAAGTAGAGTCGGACGTAAAGAAACTTGTAGTAAAAGGTAAGTGCCTGAAACAAAAACTATAATACTGCATTGCTATGAATAGATCTTTTTTCAAAAGTGATGCTGAATTCGTTAAAGGTACCAATAAACATGACTATCAATCTCGAACCTTGAATGTTACTTTTTTCAGACCCTCCACACAAGCCCATCATTTCCGACTGGCCAAAGAATTCAGTGATCAATGTTGGTGGTACTCTTACCGTAAAATGTAAACCAGCTGCAACTGGAGGAAAGGTTGATTCCTATGAAATTAACCGTGGTGCTACCAAACTACCAGTAACAGGTGATACCTACACCAAAAAAGGGATTCAGCTAGCTGATGCAGGAGACTACAAATGTGTGGCAATAAATAAGGACGGAAAAGTAGAGTCGGACGTAAAGAAACTTGTAGTAAAAGGTAAGTGCCTGAAACAAAAACTATAATACTGCATTGCTATGAATAGATCTTTTTTCAAAAGTGATGCTGAATTCGTTAAAGGTACCAATAAACATGACTATCAATCTCGAACCTTGAATGTTACTTTTTTCAGACCCTCCACACAAGCCCATCATTTCCGACTGGCCAAAGAATTCAGTGATCAATGTTGGTGGTACTCTTACCGTAAAATGTAAACCAGCTGCAACTGGAGGAAAGGTTGATTCCTATGAAATTAACCGTGGTGCTACCAAACTACCAGTAACAGGTGATACCTACACCAAAAAAGGGATTCAGCTAGCTGATGCAGGAGACTACAAATGTGTGGCAATAAATAAGGACGGAAAAGTAGAGTCGGACGTAAAGAAACTTGTAGTAAAAGGTAAGTGCCTGAAACAAAAACTATAATACTGCATTGCTATGAATAGATCTTTTTTCAAAAGTGATGCTGAATTCGTTAAAGGTACCAATAAACATGACTATCAATCTCGAACCTTGAATGTTACTTTTTTCAGACCCTCCACACAAGCCCATCATTTCCGACTGGCCAAAGAATTCAGAGATCAATGTTGGTGGTACTCTTACCATAAAATGTAAAGCAGCTGCAACTGGAGGAAAGGTTGATTCCTATGAAATTTACCGTGGTGCTACCAAACTACCAGTAACAGGTGATACCTACACCAAAAAAGGGATTCAGCTAGCTGATGCGGGAGACTACAAATGTGTGGCGATCAATAAGGATGGAAAAGTAGAATCAGACGTAAAGAAACTTGTAGTAAAAGGTAAGTACCTGAAACAAAAACTATAATGCTGCATTGCCATCTTTTTTCAAGAGTGATACTAAATTCCTTAAAGGTACTAATAAACATGGTACATGTATAATCAATCTTGAACCTTGAATGTTACTTTTTCAGACCCTCCCCACAAACCCATCATTTCCGACTGGCCAAAGAATTCAGAGATCAATGTTGGTGGTACTCTTACCGTAAAATGTAAACCAGCTGCAACTGGAGGAAAGGTTGATTCCTATGAAATTTACCGTGGTGCTACCAAACTACCAGTAACAGGTGATACCTACACCAAAAAAGGGATTCAGCTAGCTGATGCAGGAGACTACAAATGTGTGGCAATAAATAAGGACGGAAAAGTAGAGTCGGACGTAAAGAAACTTGTAGTAAAAGGTAAGTACCTGAAACAAAAACTATAATGCTGCATTGCTATGGATAGATCTTTTTTTCAAGAGTGATACTAAATTCCTTAAAGGTACTAATAAACATGGTACATGTATAATCAATCTCGAACCTTGAATGTTACTTTTTTGCAGACCCTCCCCAAAAGCCCATCATTTCCGACTGGCCAAAGAATTCAGAGATCAATGTTGGTGGTACTCTTACCGTAAAATGTAAACCAGCTGCAACTGGAGGAAAGGTTGATTCCTATGAAATTTACCATGGTGCTACCAAACTACCAGTAACAGGTGATACCTACACCAAAAAAGGGATTCAGCTAGCTGATGCAGGAGACTACAAATGTGTGGCAATAAATAAGGACGGAAAAGTAGAATCGGATGTTAAGAAACTTGTAGTGAAAGGTAAGTTCCTAAAACAAAAGTATAATGCTGAATTACTTGGGGTAGCTTGTTCAATATGGTACGAAACATATGATGCCAAATTCCTTAAAAATATCAAAATGCCAGACTTCGACTGGAACTCGAAGCTTCAAAGTTGTGCCTTACAGACCTCCCCAGAAGCCCGCTATTTCTGACTGGCAGGAGGACTGCATTCTCAAACACAAATTTCTTTTCAGACCCTCCGCACAAGCCCATTCTTTCTGGATGGTCTTCACCTGTCAATCCCGGCACTGCTGTCAACTTGAAATGCAACCCAGCAAGCACCGGACCAAAGCCAACCTCCTATGAATGGTATAAAGGTTCCACGAAACTTCCAACAACGGGCGATACACACACCATCACAACATTTGCAAAAGCTGATGAAGGGGATTATAAATGTGTAGCAATAAATAACGATGGAAAAACGGATTCTGATGTTAAAAAACTTGTTGTGAAAATGGCAGGTAAGTTGGTTTGTTCAGGTTTTGACTGTCTCTCAGCTTCATTTCCTATAATCTCTCTTGTTCATGTGCTCGATAAACTATCAGAATTCTGTACATCACATGGAACAGTAAGTTGTGGTGCCCTGTACCTTGTTTCTTTGCAAGGCAAGTAAAAGACCAATCGAAGTGAGGAATATGAATAGTTTGAGATGGCCTCTATTTCCATACCTTCCAGGGCCAGTAATGCTGCGGCTTTCACGCTGACAGATAACAAATACAAATGTTATCAAAAGTTTGAGAAAATACTTGATTTGAAACAATTTTGTTCGTCATTTCGTTTTCCTTGTTCAGTAATCTTGTTTGGCAATGCCATTGGTTGAAGGTGTTTGCATCCCATTTACTGTGACTTTGAGGCTGGTCTAATTTCTGAACTATTTGTCACCATTTAAGGAATTAAACAAAAAAGTTATTGTTCATTTAATGAATCGGGATATGTATCACGAGATACGAATGATAGGCCTATATTTGTTTTATTTCAGGCAAACCAAATAAACCGGCAATATCTGGCTGGCCTAAGAACTCAGTCGCCAATATCGGGCAGTCAGTCACACTGACTTGTCAGGCGGCCAGTGACGGAGGCACACCCACATCGTATGAATGGTACCTAGGCGGCAACAAGGTAAAATCAACGGGACAAAATGGTGAAAAATACACAACCACCATCAAAGTGGGTGATGCAGGGGACTACAAATGTGTGGCAATAAATACGGACGGAAAAGCAGAGTCGGATGTTAAGAAACTTGTAGTAAAAGGTAAGTATCTTAAGACAAAAACTATAATGCTACGGCTAGATCTTTTTTCAAGAGTGATGCTGAATTCCTTAAAGGTACTAATAAACATGACTATCAATCTCGAACCTTGAATGTTACTTTTTTCAGACCCTCCACACAAGCCCATCATTTCCGACTGGCCAAAGAATTCAGAGATCAATGTTGGTGGTACTCTTACCGTAAAATGTAAACCAGCTGCAACTGGAGGAAAGGTTGATTCCTATGAAATTTACCGTGGTGCTACCAAACTACCAGTAACAGGTGATACCTACACCAAAAAAGGGATTCAGCTAGCTGATGCAGGAGACTACAAATGTGTGGCAATAAATAAGGACGGAAAAGTAGAGTCGGACGTAAAGAAACTTGTAGTAAAAGGTAAGTACCTGAAACAAAAACTATAATGCTGCATTGCTATGGATAGATCTTTTTTTCAAGAGTGATACTAAATTCCTTAAAGGTACTAATAAACATGGTACATGTATAATCAATCTCGAACCTTGAATGTTACTTTTTTGCAGACCCTCCCCAAAAGCCCATCATTTCCGACTGGCCAAAGAATTCAGAGATCAATGTTGGTGGTACTCTTACCGTAAAATGTAAACCAGCTGCAACTGGAGGAAAGGTTGATTCCTATGAAATTTACCATGGTGCTACCAAACTACCAGTAACAGGTGATACCTACACCAAAAAAGGGATTCAGCTAGCTGATGCAGGAGACTACAAATGTGTGGCAATAAATAAGGACGGAAAAGTAGAATCGGATGTTAAGAAACTTGTAGTGAAAGGTAAGTTCCTAAAACAAAAGTATAATGCTGAATTACTTGGGGTAGCTTGTTCAATATGGTACGAAACATATGATGCCAAATTCCTTAAAAATATCAAAATGCCAGACTTCGACTGGAACTCGAAGCTTCAAAGTTGTGCCTTACAGACCTCCCCAGAAGCCCGCTATTTCTGACTGGCAGGAGGACTGCATTCTCAAACACAAATTTCTTTTCAGACCCTCCGCACAAGCCCATTCTTTCTGGATGGTCTTCACCTGTCAATCCCGGCACTGCTGTCAACTTGAAATGCAACCCAGCAAGCACCGGACCAAAGCCAACCTCCTATGAATGGTATAAAGGTTCCACGAAACTTCCAACAACGGGCGATACACACACCATCACAACATTTGCAAAAGCTGATGAAGGGGATTATAAATGTGTAGCAATAAATAACGATGGAAAAACGGATTCTGATGTTAAAAAACTTGTTGTGAAAATGGCAGGTAAGTTGGTTTGTTCAGGTTTTGACTGTCTCTCAGCTTCATTTCCTATAATCTCTCTTGTTCATGTGCTCGATAAACTATCAGAATTCTGTACATCACATGGAACAGTAAGTTGTGGTGCCCTGTACCTTGTTTCTTTGCAAGGCAAGTAAAAGACCAATCGAAGTGAGGAATATGAATAGTTTGAGATGGCCTCTATTTCCATACCTTCCAGGGCCAGTAATGCTGCGGCTTTCACGCTGACAGATAACAAATACAAATGTTATCAAAAGTTTGAGAAAATACTTGATTTGAAACAATTTTGTTCGTCATTTCGTTTTCCTTGTTCAGTAATCTTGTTTGGCAATGCCATTGGTTGAAGGTGTTTGCATCCCATTTACTGTGACTTTGAGGCTGGTCTAATTTCTGAACTATTTGTCACCATTTAAGGAATTAAACAAAAAAGTTATTGTTCATTTAATGAATCGGGATATGTATCACGAGATACGAATGATAGGCCTATATTTGTTTTATTTCAGGCAAACCAAATAAACCGGCAATATCTGGCTGGCCTAAGAACTCAGTCGCCAATATCGGGCAGTCAGTCACACTGACTTGTCAGGCGGCCAGTGACGGAGGCACACCCACATCGTATGAATGGTACCTAGGCGGCAACAAGGTAAAATCAACGGGACAAAATGGTGAAAAATACACAACCACCATCAAAGTGGGTGATGCAGGGGACTACAAATGTGTGGCAATAAATACGGACGGAAAAGCAGAGTCGGATGTTAAGAAACTTGTAGTAAAAGGTAAGTATCTTAAGACAAAAACTATAATGCTACGGCTAGATCTTTTTTCAAGAGTGATGCTGAATTCCTTAAAGGTACTAATAAACATGACTATCAATCTCGAACCTTGAATGTTACTTTTTTCAGACCCTCCACACAAGCCCATCATTTCCGACTGGCCAAAGAATTCAGAGATCAATGTTGGTGGTACTCTTACCGTAAAATGTAAACCAGCTGCAACTGGAGGAAAGGTTGATTCCTATGAAATTTACCGTGGTGCTACCAAACTACCAGTAACAGGTGATACCTACACCAAAAAAGGGATTCAGCTAGCTGATGCAGGAGACTACAAATGTGTGGCAATAAATAAGGACGGAAAAGTAGAGTCGGACGTAAAGAAACTTGTAGTAAAAGGTAAGTACCTGAAACAAAAACTATAATGCTGCATTGCTATGGATAGATCTTTTTTTCAAGAGTGATACTAAATTCCTTAAAGGTACTAATAAACATGGTACATGTATAATCAATCTCGAACCTTGAATGTTACTTTTTTGCAGACCCTCCCCAAAAGCCCATCATTTCCGACTGGCCAAAGAATTCAGAGATCAATGTTGGTGGTACTCTTACCGTAAAATGTAAACCAGCTGCAACTGGAGGAAAGGTTGATTCCTATGAAATTTACCATGGTGCTACCAAACTACCAGTAACAGGTGATACCTACACCAAAAAAGGGATTCAGCTAGCTGATGCAGGAGACTACAAATGTGTGGCAATAAATAAGGACGGAAAAGTAGAATCGGATGTTAAGAAACTTGTAGTGAAAGGTAAGTTCCTAAAACAAAAGTATAATGCTGAATTACTTGGGGTAGCTTGTTCAATATGGTACGAAACATATGATGCCAAATTCCTTAAAAATATCAAAATGCCAGACTTCGACTGGAACTCGAAGCTTCAAAGTTGTGCCTTACAGACCTCCCCAGAAGCCCGCTATTTCTGACTGGCAGGAGGACTGCATTCTCAAACACAAATTTCTTTTCAGACCCTCCGCACAAGCCCATTCTTTCTGGATGGTCTTCACCTGTCAATCCCGGCACTGCTGTCAACTTGAAATGCAACCCAGCAAGCACCGGACCAAAGCCAACCTCCTATGAATGGTATAAAGGTTCCACGAAACTTCCAACAACGGGCGATACACACACCATCACAACATTTGCAAAAGCTGATGAAGGGGATTATAAATGTGTAGCAATAAATAACGATGGAAAAACGGATTCTGATGTTAAAAAACTTGTTGTGAAAATGGCAGGTAAGTTGGTTTGTTCAGGTTTTGACTGTCTCTCAGCTTCATTTCCTATAATCTCTCTTGTTCATGTGCTCGATAAACTATCAGAATTCTGTACATCACATGGAACAGTAAGTTGTGGTGCCCTGTACCTTGTTTCTTTGCAAGGCAAGTAAAAGACCAATCGAAGTGAGGAATATGAATAGTTTGAGATGGCCTCTATTTCCATACCTTCCAGGGCCAGTAATGCTGCGGCTTTCACGCTGACAGATAACAAATACAAATGTTATCAAAAGTTTGAGAAAATACTTGATTTGAAACAATTTTGTTCGTCATTTCGTTTTCCTTGTTCAGTAATCTTGTTTGGCAATGCCATTGGTTGAAGGTGTTTGCATCCCATTTACTGTGACTTTGAGGCTGGTCTAATTTCTGAACTATTTGTCACCATTTAAGGAATTAAACAAAAAAGTTATTGTTCATTTAATGAATCGGGATATGTATCACGAGATACGAATGATAGGCCTATATTTGTTTTATTTCAGGCAAACCAAATAAACCGGCAATATCTGGCTGGCCTAAGAACTCAGTCGCCAATATCGGGCAGTCAGTCACACTGACTTGTCAGGCGGCCAGTGACGGAGGCACACCCACATCGTATGAATGGTACCTAGGCGGCAACAAGGTAAAATCAACGGGACAAAATGGTGAAAAATACACAACCACCATCAAAGTGGGTGATGCAGGGGACTACAAATGTGTGGCAATAAATACGGACGGAAAAGCAGAGTCGGATGTTAAGAAACTTGTAGTAAAAGGTAAGTATCTTAAGACAAAAACTATAATGCTACGGCTAGATCTTTTTTCAAGAGTGATGCTGAATTCCTTAAAGGTACTAATAAACATGACTATCAATCTCGAACCTTGAATGTTACTTTTTTCAGACCCTCCACACAAGCCCATCATTTCCGACTGGCCAAAGAATTCAGAGATCAATGTTGGTGGTACTCTTACCGTAAAATGTAAACCAGCTGCAACTGGAGGAAAGGTTGATTCCTATGAAATTTACCGTGGTGCTACCAAACTACCAGTAACAGGTGATACCTACACCAAAAAAGGGATTCAGCTAGCTGATGCAGGAGACTACAAATGTGTGGCAATAAATAAGGACGGAAAAGTAGAGTCGGACGTAAAGAAACTTGTAGTAAAAGGTAAGTACCTGAAACAAAAACTATAATGCTGCATTGCTATGGATAGATCTTTTTTTCAAGAGTGATACTAAATTCCTTAAAGGTACTAATAAACATGGTACATGTATAATCAATCTCGAACCTTGAATGTTACTTTTTTGCAGACCCTCCCCAAAAGCCCATCATTTCCGACTGGCCAAAGAATTCAGAGATCAATGTTGGTGGTACTCTTACCGTAAAATGTAAACCAGCTGCAACTGGAGGAAAGGTTGATTCCTATGAAATTTACCATGGTGCTACCAAACTACCAGTAACAGGTGATACCTACACCAAAAAAGGGATTCAGCTAGCTGATGCAGGAGACTACAAATGTGTGGCAATAAATAAGGACGGAAAAGTAGAATCGGATGTTAAGAAACTTGTAGTGAAAGGTAAGTTCCTAAAACAAAAGTATAATGCTGAATTACTTGGGGTAGCTTGTTCAATATGGTACGAAACATATGATGCCAAATTCCTTAAAAATATCAAAATGCCAGACTTCGACTGGAACTCGAAGCTTCAAAGTTGTGCCTTACAGACCTCCCCAGAAGCCCGCTATTTCTGACTGGCAGGAGGACTGCATTCTCAAACACAAATTTCTTTTCAGACCCTCCGCACAAGCCCATTCTTTCTGGATGGTCTTCACCTGTCAATCCCGGCACTGCTGTCAACTTGAAATGCAACCCAGCAAGCACCGGACCAAAGCCAACCTCCTATGAATGGTATAAAGGTTCCACGAAACTTCCAACAACGGGCGATACACACACCATCACAACATTTGCAAAAGCTGATGAAGGGGATTATAAATGTGTAGCAATAAATAACGATGGAAAAACGGATTCTGATGTTAAAAAACTTGTTGTGAAAATGGCAGGTAAGTTGGTTTGTTCAGGTTTTGACTGTCTCTCAGCTTCATTTCCTATAATCTCTCTTGTTCATGTGCTCGATAAACTATCAGAATTCTGTACATCACATGGAACAGTAAGTTGTGGTGCCCTGTACCTTGTTTCTTTGCAAGGCAAGTAAAAGACCAATCGAAGTGAGGAATATGAATAGTTTGAGATGGCCTCTATTTCCATACCTTCCAGGGCCAGTAATGCTGCGGCTTTCACGCTGACAGATAACAAATACAAATGTTATCAAAAGTTTGAGAAAATACTTGATTTGAAACAATTTTGTTCGTCATTTCGTTTTCCTTGTTCAGTAATCTTGTTTGGCAATGCCATTGGTTGAAGGTGTTTGCATCCCATTTACTGTGACTTTGAGGCTTGTCTAATTTCTGAACTATTTCTCACCATTAAAGGAATTAAACAAAAAAGTTATTGTTCATTTAATGAATCGGGATATGTATCACGAGATATGACTGATATATTTCTTTGATTATTTCAGGCAAACCAAATAAACCGGCAATATCTGGCTGGCCTAAGAACTCAGTCGCCAATATCGGGCAGTCAGTCACACTGACTTGTCAGGCGGCCAGTGACGGAGGGACACCCACATCGTATGAATGGTACCTAGGCGGCAACAAGTTAAAATCAACGGGACAAAATGGTGAAAAATACACAACCACCATCAAAGCGGGTGATGCAGGGGACTACAAATGTGTGGCGATAAATACAGACGGAAAAGCAGAGTCGGATGTTAAGAAACTTGCAGTAAAAGGTAAGTATCTTAAAACAAAAACTATAATGCTGCATTGCTATGCATGGATCTTTAGCTCACCTGGGGTGAGCTCTTGTCATGGGTCTGCGTCCGTCATCTGTCGTCGTCGTCCGTTAGCAGGGCACGTTTCGTAACCGCTGGAGCTATTGATCTGAAACTTGGTACATATATACCCCTAGGTCAGGTGACCTATGACACCAAGTTTCGGTCTGATTTGACTCTTAGCTTGGCCACTAGGTGCCGGAAACCAAAAACACAAAAAGTGCAATAACTCATGAACTAATGACTGGATCCTCTCCAAATTTATCATTGCTGCTTCTAATGAGGATGCATGATGTAAATAAGGGGTTTTTGATTTGACCGACTTTTCAAGGTCACAGAGGTCAAAGTTCAAAATTTAGTCATTTGGTGGCGGGTTTCATAACTGCTTGGGCTATTGACTTGAAACTTGGTACATCCGTATGTCAGATGACCTTTGACACCACTTTTCAGTCCGATTCGATTCTCTGCTTGGCCACCAGGTGGCCAAAACCAAAGCTCAAAGTCCAGTAACTCCTGCACTGTAACTGGATTATCTCCAAATTTTTGTCAGGTGCATCTATACATGACCTTGAAACATTTCAATTAACATTTGTCATTTGGTTTTATGGTACGTTCACCCAGGTGAGCACATGATCCATGGACCATTTCATTTTTCAAGAGTGATGCTGAACGGTACCAATAAACATGACTATCAATCTCGAACCTTGAATGTTACTTTTTTCAGACCCTCCCCACAAGCCCATCATTTCCGACTGGCCAAAGAATTCAGAGATCAATGTTGGTGGTACTCTGACCTTGAAATGTAAACCAGCTGCAACTGGAGGAAAGGTTGATTCCTATGAAATTTACCGTGGTGCTACCAAACTACCAGTAACAGGTGATACCTACACCAAAAAAGGGATTCAGCTAGCTGATGCGGGAGACTACAAATGTGTGGCAATAAATAAGGATGGAAAAGTAGAGTCGGACATAAAGAAACTTGTAGTAAAAGGTAAGTACCTGAAACAAAAACTATAATGCTGCATTGCTATGGATAGATCTTTTTTCAAGAGTGATGCTGAATTCCTTAAAGGTACTAATAAACATGGTGTAATCAATCTCGAACCTTGAATGTTACTTTTTTGCAGACCCTCCCCACAAGCCCATCATTTCCGACTGGCCAAAGAATTCAGAGATCAATGTTGGTGGTACTCTTACCGTAAAATGTAAACCAGCTGCAACTGGAGGAAAGGTTGATTCCTATGAAATTTACCGTGGTGCTACCAAACTACCAGTAACAGGTGATACCTACACCAAAAAAGGGATTCAGCTAGCTGATGCGGGAGACTACAAATGTGTGGCAATAAATAAGGACGGAAAAGCTGAGTCGGACATAAAGAAACTCGTCGTGAAGAGTAAGTTTTCATTCTTCTTGTCCTGATAACCTAGTACTTATCATGTCTGCTGAGCAAGCGGCACGTCCCGGGTTCGAATCCTGGGTCTACACAGGTTAATCATCCTTGACTCTTGCTTCCGTTGTACTGGACAGTAAGCCGTGGTACCTTGTACCTTGTTCCTTTGCAAGGGCAAGTAAAAGACCCCATCCAAGTGAGGAACATGAGTAGCTTGAGATGGCCTCTTCCATACTTACCAGGGCCAATAATGCTACGGCTTCGGCCCTGATGGAAACTCCGATAAAATACAGTGGCAAGCTTTTTATTTCTTCAGATCCACCACATCAGCCAACAATTAAAGGTTTTCCAGCCTCATCATCACTCAAACTTGGTGAAACTCTCGAATTGACGTGTGTCGCTGCTGCTACTGGGCCTACACCATCATTATTCCAATGGCTAAAGGACAACAAGCTTGTGGCCTCAACTGGTGATAAAGGAAAAACTTACAAACTAACGGTGAAAGCAGCCGATGCTGGCGCTTATAAATGCGTGGCGAAGAATGCGGAGGGACAAGCTGAGAGTGTTGCTAAGACTTTAGTCATCAAGGGTATGTACATAAGGGACACACTCCGCGTGAGCTACTGCAAAATATTACGCCAGCCCTGCATACCACGATCTATAAATACACACAGTACACCTGCATGGCCTATATTCCTGTCCGCAGTGAATTGCACCTGACTGCGGACAAGATTTTGCAGTAGCGGAGTGTGTCCCTTATGAGAGGACCTCCGCAGTTGTGACCTGCATGGCCTTAGGAGCAGGGGGCAGGGGACCTCCCCCACCCAATATTTGGCTTGTCAAAAATAAAAAATTGGCAGGCTCAAAATTTAAATGCCTTTAGTCCCAAAAGCCAAGTCCAATAAACCAATGAACCACATGCACTTGCATGGATAGTGTCCAATTTTGCTCTCAAATGCCGGGAATTGGCGTAAAAGCACTCATATTTTCAGAAATTTTCCCAGGGGAGGCCCCCCGGACACCCACTGATTTTTCGACTCGCGCCTTTGGCACTCGCTGCAAAGGACTATGGTGACAGTCCGCTATTTTATTGAATCTTTGCCCCCCCCCCCCAACCTCCTGACCGAACCCCCCTCGGTTCCCTCTCTCTCCACAACTGCTTCACTTCATAGAAATCACCGCGTTTGGTCAACAGATGGCGTCAGGGCCTGGCGCGAGTTTTATAGCCTATCAGCACGCTGCTTTCAGAACTCTTTGGACCGTTGGCAACGGATCGGATGTTCTTGTGCTGTCATGGCTACTAGATCACATGATCCGCTCAGCCAATGAAAAAGTGTCTCAGGCCAGCTTGGTTACGGGTTGCTCGGTGCTCTCATTGGTCTACTCTCTCAGCGCCATCTGTTGACCGAACGCAGCGAGTTTTATGAAGTGAAGCACTTGTGGAGAGCGGGTAAACCCGGATGGGGTGCGGGTCACAAGTGCGTAGGGAGTTTAACTTCCGTGAGAAAATTAAACTCTTACGTGGGGCAGCAGCTTTTTTTGTTAAAAGCAGCCTCCAGTGTGGTATTTCATACCAGGGTGTTGGCGCTAATCAATTTAATAATTTTAATCCAGGCGCGCCAGAGGCACCAACCATCAGCGGCTGGCCTACTGTAGCATTCCTTAAGGCCGGTGCCACCCTGTCTCTCACCTGCGTTGGAGCGAAGACAGGTATCCCGGCTACATCCTTCGAATGGTACATCAATAATAAATTGGTAGCATCGACTGGAACGAAAAAAGAAGTGCTCAAGAAGACTATCACTAAAGCTGATGCAGGGACGTATAGATGCAGGGCCATAAATGCGGACGGGGGGACCGATTCGGCTGCGAAGACGCTTATTGTGAAAGGTACCAACGTTTTTTCAGATTTCTTGTTCATTTTTTAACTCGGGTTGCACTCTCGTCACTCGAGACAGGTGTTTCGAGTCGAGTCAGCGGCATCATGAACTGGGGCAGCACAGTTTTTGTTAAAGGAGCACGTGGTCCCAAATGCGCTATTTGACTGCCAGCGTAGAGGGAGCCACCTAGCAGCAGTAAGACGAACTACAAAAATGCATTACAAAACGTANTACCAGGGTGTTGGCGCTAATCAATTTAATAATTTTAATCCAGGCGCGCCAGAGGCACCAACCATCAGCGGCTGGCCTACTGTAGCATTCCTTAAGGCCGGTGCCACCCTGTCTCTCACCTGCGTTGGAGCGAAGACAGGTATCCCGGCTACATCCTTCGAATGGTACATCAATAATAAATTGGTAGCATCGACTGGAACGAAAAAAGAAGTGCTCAAGAAGACTATCACTAAAGCTGATGCAGGGACGTATAGATGCAGGGCCATAAATGCGGACGGGGGGACCGATTCGGCTGCGAAGACGCTTATTGTGAAAGGTACCAACGTTTTTTCAGATTTCTTGTTCATTTTTTAACTCGGGTTGCACTCTCGTCACTCGAGACAGGTGTTTCGAGTCGAGTCAGCGGCATCATGAACTGGGGCAGCACAGTTTTTGTTAAAGGAGCACGTGGTCCCAAATGCGCTATTTGACTGCCAGCGTAGAGGGAGCCACCTAGCAGCAGTAAGACGAACTACAAAAATGCATTACAAAACGTACGCAGTTAATCGGGTCAACTCGCCGACAACGTAGTTAGTCCCTGGGTAGGAGAGTGGCCACTTAAACTGTCTGTTTTTCAGATCCGCCCGGCATACCCACAATATCTGGCTGGCCAACCGCATCCCCGTATGGCTTGGGTTCAGTTTTACTCCTGACGTGTGTGGCTGGCAAAACCGGCGGCGCCCCAACAACGTTTCAGTTTTTCAAAGATAAGACGCAGCTGAAATCAACCGGAGATAAAGGCAATACTTATATGAAGGCAGTGAGCATGGCGGACGCAGGGAAATACAAGTGCGTCGCCACGAATACCGACGGAAGCACAGACAGCGAGGTCAAAACATTATCAGTTGGAGGTAAAGGCCCTCTTACACTTCTGCGTACCATCCTACACTCTTAGCCAAAAAGGTTCTTTAAGGGTTCTTTGTGCCTCAGCAGGGGAACCCCAGGGTTCTATATAGAACCTTCTGTAAAGAACCCGAAAGGGTTCCATATAGAACCTTTCGGTCGCTAAAGAATCCATAAAGGTTCCAGTTATAGAACCCTTTTCTGAGGAAAAGGTTCTATCTGGAACCTCTAGGGGTTCTTAAACAACCCGAAGGTTCTTAAATCAGAGGGTTAGGTGTGGCAGCAAAGAACCTTTTCGGCTGAGAGTGTAATTCCTTAAGCCTAGCGTAGATCGCACTTGCGACTGGAAGCAACTGATCTGATCAATCGCTGGTGATGTACGCGATCAGTCGCAGGCCCGCGTACATCGCAGCGACTGGACGAAACTGAGGACAACTTGTCGCTAGAAAGTTGAACATGTGCAACTCGCGGCGACTGCGAAATCTCAGTTCCAGCGAGTCGCAAGGGCGCACATCATCCGTTTCTGGTGACTGATCAGTTGCCTCTAGTTCCAGCTAGATCCTCCCAGTCGCCAGTAGCTCAGTGGCAACTAAAAAAAAGTGTGATCTACGCTAGGCTTTACGAGTTGCGCATTGACCTTTTCTTCATACGCAGATACTGTGCTTTATTGTATGTGTATGTTTCCATCATGGCCAAAACCTAGCATTATTGGCCCTGGCGAGTAGGAAGAGGCCATCTCAAGCTACTTGGATGGGGTCTTTTACTTGCCCTTTTAAAGGAACAAGGTACAAGGCACCACAGCTAAGGCTAAGAATCCATGGCTCAAACGAACTCCAGAGTGTGAACTATGGAAGATCTTTTAGGGCCATATTCATAAAGGGTGTTTAGCCTAATCAGCGGACAAATTCTGCATAAAGCTGCGTTTACCAGGCATCCGGAATGCGGCGGGTATAGGGACGCGGAATCCCCGGCGGAACGATATGTTGTATACGAAAATGCATTGCATTTTCCGCTTCCGCGTTCCGCAATCCGCATTCCGCGTGTCAGCTAAACGTAGCTTTTTAAAGGCTAGAAAACTATTGTCCGATGTCTGCATGGTGCTTCACCAGAGGCGTTTAAACGCAGGATAATCACACGCGTACAACTTTCCTGCGTCTAAGTTCAAGAGGACAAAGGAAAAGTTAAGCAATCAGGCAGGCTTGTCTAGAATTTGTCCAACACTTTCTTTTGTCCTCCCACACTGAGACGCAGGAAAGTTAGACGCGTGTGATCATCTTGTGGGTAAATGCCAGAGATCAGGCAGCATACAGAAGGCAGAACAAATATGGCCCTTAAAGTTCTACAGACACTTTATTATCCGATTAAATCCGGTCCATCAGTACAATTACGGTACGTTCCTGTAACTCCGTAGCTCCCTCTGATTTCTTCAGGATGACTGCAGTGAAAGGCCTTATTTCTCTCTCCACCTTCATTCATTCTTCGTTTCAGTCGCCATGTCTCAGCTGATAACAGTGAAATTCCTTTTCTCGTGGACGGTAGCCTACTTGAATCCGTCTTCACCGCAATACATATTCATGATGACGAAACTAACTCAGGCTGTGAGTATTTTATCAAAGTGTCACATCCTTTGTGCATTCAGAGTTTATAAGGCAAAACTTGTAAAGCCTCATTTAAAGGGACTAGGAAAATTTTTTCAAGTTTCGGTTATTACAAAATGCTAGTCTTTCATGATAAATTCCCACCGTCAATTCACTTTTTCAATTAAGTGTTAATTACTGGCACCCAGACAAATCAGTTATCACCACACCATGGAGAATTCACCACGTCACTGGGAACCTCTCGCTGTATGTTTTGTATGGAGCGAGCTTGTACTCTATTATCATGTTGATTAGGTTCCCAGTAACGTGATGAATGCTCCATGGTGTGGTGATAACTGATTTGTCTGGGTGCCAGTAATTAACAGTTAATTGAAAAAGTGAATTGACGGTCTAAATTTATCATGAAAGACTAGCATTTTGTAATAACCGAAGCTTGAAAAAATTTTCCTAGTCCCTTTTAATAAAGGAACCCTACAGGCAGCCTCCTCATAGGCATTTTGATGTGCTCATTACACCAATCGGTTGGCATGAGAATCTAACTCTGACATGTATTGCAAGTAAAATACACTAAACATCAGCATTTGAGCCAAAATCTGTAGGTTGTCAGTTGCTAGCGCCACCTGCACTGATAGGAGCCTAACGGCTAGCTGCCAGTGGGGTCCCTTTAAAGCACCACGGTATTGCAACTTTCCGTCGACAGCCGGCGCCACCGGCACCATGCTCCATTACTGTAGTTAAGCAGTTCGCCCCAGTGTTATAATTGAAAAAGTGAATTGACGGTGGAAATTTATCATGAAAGACTAGCATTTTGTAATAACCGAAGCTTGAAAAAATTTTCCTAGTCCCTTTTAATAAAGGGACCCTACAGGCAGCCTCCTCATAGGCATTTTGATGTGCTCATTACACCAATCGGTTGGCATGAGAATCTAACTCTGACATGTATTGCAAGTAAAATACACTAAACATCAGCATTTGAGCCAAAATCTGTAGGTTGTCAGTTGCTAGCGCCACCTGCACTGATATGAGCCTAACGGCTAGCTACCAGTGGGGTCCCTATAAACTTGGAACAAATTTAATGTGTCATATTCTCATTTCAGATCACACGGATCTATTCATTCACCTTCTCATTTTTCATTTCGATTTCTGGATTCAGGTAAGAAATTGCCACAAATTCTTTGCCATTTTACTGATCGTCGCTTCCCATTGGTTCTTTCTAGTTGTGTTATTTCAGATCAGCCAATCAGAGGGGTTGTTACTTGATTGTCACTTCCATTGGTTCTTTCTAGGTTGTGTGGTATTTTGGATTAACCAATCAGAGGTTAATTGAATAGACTTTATTGTCAAATAACATGAGATTTAACAAGCAGTAGACGAGGTTGTTTCCAAATATGGCATTGCTTGCTCTAAGTCAGCAGCACACCACCGATCTTCTCGCCAGCCACCGCAGACTTGGTGATGTCGGCTTTGGTACCAGTGTCTTCTTTACATTGGGCGAACATCGCTGGCAAGAAGATTTCACAGATCACTGTCTAGCGCACACCTGGCATCAACAGCCGATTTTGCTCGCTGGCGATCAGATCGCTTGCGATATCGCCTGGTGTGCGGCTCTTACATAAAAATCCATCAGTCACTTTTCATTTCACACGTCTCACTTTTTGAATGTCAAAGCAGAAAATGAACGCCTATGTGAACAGTTCAAGATACAGAATAGCACAAAATTGACACACAAAATGATAATAAAGCAAGAAGTAAATCTCCAGAATTCACGAATTTTCGACCCCAACCGGGGTCTTTTTCAAGTGGAACTTTACAATCTGAAACTCTAGAAAAAGAGTAACGCTTTTTTTGCGCTTTTTCTAGAGTTTCAGATTGTAAAGTTCCACTTGAAAAAGACCCCGGTTGGGGTCGAAAATTCGTGAATTCTGGAGATTGACTTCTTGCTTATTACCTATGTGAACAGTTAATGGAGAATGCAATGTTCATTCTTCAGGTTACGGATGATTCGTGCCAAATCACAAACGCCGAGTGAAAAATGAGCTCCTGCAGGGGCGGATCCAGGATTTTGGAATAGGGGGGCCCGGACACCGTCAGCCACAGGCCGACGGAGTCGCAAGGCGAGCGCCAAAGGCACGAAGCCACGACGGGGGGTTGGGGGACCTCACCCAGAAAATTTTGAATTCTAGATGCGCTTAGATACGATTTCCAAGCATCTGGGGGCATGATTTCTTCATCTATTTGCTCATCTTTTCGGAGTTATTGACCCATTTTTTGTTGGTGTTCCAAAAATACGGGGGGCCGCGGCTCCCTCGGCCCCCCTCTGGATCCACGCCTGTCCTGTGTAACAGCGACTTTATTGATAGGTTTTATAACCTCGGCTGGGTTTGCCAAACTTTCAGGTCTGGATCATTAGAGGTTCAATATCAGATAGGCACAACAGATCCTAAAGCTACAACACAAGACTTCAAAAAAGCCGTTGACGATGAGACAAAGAAAGCCCTCGATAAGACTGACCCCAAGAACTGCAAGTTCGCTGGTGAACCCGCAGCGTGTGATGCACCAGTTATAACAGGTACAGACAGAACTGAAGGGCAATAGGCCTACCACGCAACACGTCACTCCCTTACATAATTCAGGTGTAACATCTGTCAGTGTCTCTGTGTGTCATTGTTTCCCTGTTTTGGAAATGCTGGCACATAGATCGATACTTTTCTCTGTGTGTCCTTTATTGTCAAGTGTAGGCCTACCATATCTTGTTCCATCAGACAGTAAAGGGAAACACTCACAGATGCGGAATATTCAAAAGCATTACACCGAACTCACAACTGGGCTTCAGGATCTGTATGGATCCGAGTATGTTAGACATTCTAACAAAGATGGCGGCCTACTAGTTCTCCCACATGACGTCGTGGCCATTCATTGTCCAAGCATGATATAACACTACCAAACGCATCCTCTCAGACAAATTAATTATTACCTAAACTTTTGCGTCCATGGCCTCCTTGACGTCAGAGCAGCTGAGTGGCCCAGTGGCCATTGAATGGTATTAAGGGACCACAGTATTGCCACTTTCTGTCGACAGCCGGCGCCACCGACACCATTCTCCAATACTGTAGTTAAGCCTTTCGCCCCAGTGTTGGAGAATGTATGATTACACTACAATGCACGTAGTAGCATGCGTGGTTTACCAAGTCGTCAATAGAGGTCTCCCTTAACGCGGGTAGGCGTAACGCAGGATTGGGAAGCAATACTGTGGTCCTTTAAGCTTCTGACGTCATATGGTGAGCACTGCTAGACCGCCATCTTTGTTGGAAAGGTCTACATAATTACCGGTAACTCATCTGCTCCAAGGTTTGAGCAGACGGTATCTTCTGTTGAAGTTTTCCAAAAGCCTCAGGAATAAATTGGAAAAAATTTGAAGAAAGATTTTTCAGATGGTTGATAGGAACAATCTTTCTTCAACTTTTTCAATCTAAAGCCGTAGGATATGAGAACAATTTGACAGAACATGCCGTCTGCTGGACTCTGGGGTCAGATGAGTTCATCTGTATCATTTTCAGATGTTGATGAGTGCAAGTCCAACCCGCCGATGCACAACTGTGATCCTAATGCCGAGTGTACCAACACCCAGGATAGCTTCACATGCAAATGCAAGGCCGGGTTCACGGGAGATGGAACCAAATGCACGAGTAAGTACCGGTACACCGGACTGAATCTACGGTGGAAGACCGTCAAATGTCCAAAATCCTTGGGCCGCAATGCTTCCGCCAGAGGGGGGAGAGGGGGGATGATCCCCTCAAAAATTTCAAGGAGGGGATATCCCCCCTCAAGTTTGCAGACTAACCTTTTCCAAATATTTTCACTTAGTAGTGTTTTTCTTTAATTTGTTACATTTCAATTGCAATTTTCATGCAGAAGGAAGACTTTTTTATATTTTGGAGTGTAAAAAAATGACTCTGGAGGCCATTTTTAACCAAAAAAACAAAAAAATGAAGAAAAAAAAATTTTTTAATTTTTTTCTCTCCCCCTCCTTGACAATCCTGGCGGAATCCCTGGGCCGTATTCAAAAAGGGTGATCATCGTGCGAAGACAAATCTTAGAAATTGGAAGTAACTAGGCAATGGTTTTTCGATGGAAATAGTGTCGCACACAGTATCAATGGTATGCTTTTTTGCAGATATTAACGAATGTACCGCTACTGATGTTAATCTCAAACATAAATGTCATAAGGATGCTGAATGCACGGACACCTCTGGGTCGTATACCTGTGCCTGCAAGAAGGGTTTCTTGGGAGATGGTAGAACAAAGTGTGAAGGTAGGCATTATCTTTAGACACTAGGGGCCATATGCTCAGGTCGGACTTCAGCCAGATTTTCATTAAACTCTGACATTTCTCAATGCTTCATGCATAGAGAAAGTCTAACTTCAGCTATACTGAACTTTAGGCTAAAGTCCGACCCTAGCATTTGGTCCGAGGCCTAGGTATCTATCGAATGAGTTGAGCTGGGCTGACGAGTGGTGGAGTGCCTGGTGTTTCCATCCTTGAACGCTTGTCATTACACGTCACACAAGCAGCCGTCAGTCACTGCCGTTTATAGGCTATATTCCTATGAAATTTGTGAAAGTTCTTTAAAGGCAGTGACAGGCCGGATTCATAGTTCGTAGTTCAGACACTGCATGCGTTCGACACCAAACCTCGATGGATGAATCTGCTGGGCGGGCCGCCACGAAACTCCGATAGCACTAACAGTGCCTAACAGAGAGGTGTGCAATGCCTTTTACCATTACAGAGTTTCTCTGTTAGGCCCTGTTAGTGCTATCGTAGTTTTGTGGCGGTCGCCCCTGGTGTCCAATCATGGGGTTAGGACTATAGTCTTATGAGAATTCTGCCACATCCAATAGGAGCAGTCAGCCGCGCTTATTGCTAACAGATGGCAGCACAGTCTTAGCGGACCAAATGTACAGGAAATCTATTATGATCGCTGCTCGATCGATAATGACTGGGTCCGCTATAGATGCATTGAATTGGGCCCTAGTGACACCTAGTGGTCAACTCGCTGACAGCTCCTATTGCTGACTGGTCGACCAGGTCAGGCGCTAAATTTGATCATGCCTCGGAAGCACATGCTCGGCGCTCAAGCCTTACATCTGCGTTTTGTCTTGTTTTTTGATGCACTAAAGCAAAAAAAGAAGTTGCTCCACAAGGTGCAGGCAGTGATCTAATTTCACTCTTACTTTTTTTCCAGATCTGGACGAGTGCATTAACCCTACAGACAATAACTGTGAACACATCTGCACAAATGTTGTCGGAGGTTTCAGATGTTCATGTCATAAGGGGTACAGTCTGAAACAGAATAAATGCACGGGTAAGACTGACGCTTTAAAGATAATGTATCACGGGTATTTTCACGGGCCACGAAAATCATTGTTGATTTACATTTTGTTTGTTTATGTCCAGCGTTTTATTCTCTTATTTTCTCTTATTCGTAGTATTATTAGTATTATCATTACGTATTACGTATTACGTATTAGTATTATTATTACGTAAGTCAAAGGTCTACGTCTATGACAAACACAAATCATGTTTCTGTCAGCTGGCTCGTTGGCCGAGTGGATAGAGTGGTGGATTACAAATCAGAAGATCGACGGATCGAATCCCGTCTATAAGTACAAATGAGTACAATTTGTTTTCTTTGAGTAGTGTGAGAGGTATGCGGAGATGTTGACAGCTCTGTTGCCTGAAGACAAATAAGGTGGCGCCCTCCTGGCGTTGTGGGGTATATCATGTTCAGCCTTCGTTTGAGGTGTCTGCAGGGCGTTTGTAATTCTCTTGCTCGTCGCATGGGGGCTTTTTGTGCGGATAGGTCAGCTTTAAGATTAAAGCAAATCTACTGTACTTTTGTCACTTGAGTACAACGCATAATTGTACTGTGCTGATGTACCCCTCACGTTTTCCTATTTTTATTTTCAGTGGAAACGGCGTGTGACAGTTCCAATAAATGCACTCAAACTTGTGCAAAAGTTTTAAACACAGACACGTGCTATTGCAAATCTGGATTTGATCTGGCTTCGGATAAAACTACGTGCGAAGGTAAGTGCAATTTCACTGAAATCATACTTTGGAAACTACAGGCAGCCTCCTCATAAGGCGAGACTTTTTTTATACCTTGGTTAGCGTGCCCGCCGCTCCGTGAATTCCCGAAAAAAAAATAAAAATAAAATTTTATTTTCGGCCATTTAGCGTGCCCGCCGCACTCGAAATCGCTGAAAATCAGAATAAAAAAAAACTTTTTCTTTATTTTTTTCCCACCCGCCGCCGTCATGGCCGTGGATGCAAAACTGTGCAGAAGAGGGCAAATACTTCTGCAAGCTGAGGAACGCCAGGGAGGATTACAACATCCTCCATCAGAGTACTACACAACTTGCACAATGCCAAACAAGCATACTGGCAAATCAGTGTCAATGATGTGGGGTAATAAGTTGGAGGCAAAGTTACTTTATTTTGAANAAGACAGAAATCGACACACAAGCTTGGACATCATCATACAAATGTATGATGATGTTTTGAACAAATGTATGATCGTGTAGACAGGCCTTAACTCTGACATGTATTGAAAGTAAAATACACTAAACATCAACATTTGAACCCCAAATCCATAGGTTGTCAGTTGCTAGCGCCACCTGTGATGAAGTGACCGCACTGATATGAGCCTACAGCTAGCTAACTTACTATAGGGTCCGTTTAAATAATTTCAGTCGTTTTAGATTGTTTGTAGTGTACGTTCCAAACCTTTTTACCATTGTTCTTTAAGGCCGTTGTAATGTAGGAGGTCAGAAAGGAAATCCTTTGTGGCCGGCGGGTTAGCTGTGTGCTGACCGCAACCTCAATCTTCATTGCTCGAAGCTTGGAGCCAACGGGCCAACCACTAGATAGGAAATCCTCCATGGCCGGTGGATTAAATGTAAGCCATGCCCTAGTCGCTGCAAGGGGTTCAATGCAGGGGCGATTCTGAATTTACGAAAATTTTATTTTCAGCAATTAAGTATTGTGCTGATGCAACCAAAAACAAGTGCGGACCCACAGGAATTGGTACCTGCCAAGATGAAGCCAACGGAGGGTTCAAATGTGTCTGTAAACCCGGGTACAAGCTTGATGCAGATAAACTCACTTGCAAAGGTAACTATTTATTATGTTACAGAAATGCCTTGTGATAGCCTTGGTAACCTATAGTTATCATGTCTGCATAATAAGCGGCAGGTCCCAGCTCTTCAGTCCATTGCATGGGACAGTAAGCCGTGGTGCCTTGTACCTTGTGCCTTTACAAGAGCAAGTAAAAGACACCATCCAACATGCCCAAGTGAGGAACATGAGTAGCTTGAGTACACTCCTCTCGCAGTGTTTTGTTTTGCTCCGTACCTACGCTTCACAAACCACTGCTTCGAATGGCCGGTATTCTGCCGATTTACCGCCAGATGGCACAACTACGGTCCAACCAATCAGCGCCCGCCATCAGGCTGCAACTGAGCAAAATCCTAAAACACTTTCTCCAGCGCGACAGCGGGAACAGTAGTGGTGCCATCTGGCGGTAAATCGGCAGAATACCGGCCATTCGAAGCAGTGGTTTGTGAAGCGTAGGTACGGAGCGAAACAAAACACTGCGAGAGGAGTGTGAGCTTGAGATGGCCTCTTCCGTACTTACCAGGGCCAATAATGCTCAGGCATGCTACAGCTTTGGTCCTCATGGAAAAATCTAATAGACAAATACAAATCCTTTCATGCAAAGGCCAATTATTTATAGCAAAAATGGAGAGAAAAAAATCTCAAAAGGCTGCACGCTCATCGCCGGAAATGAAACTCGAGTCATGTCGCCTGCGAATGGGTTAGACCCATCATCGGAATTGCATGAAAGTTGAACATCACAGCTCTTGCGATTCGTGACCTTTTGATCGGCGACGGAGGTGAGATGCAGCTGCAGTCATGGTCATGTCATACGATATCGACGACTGTTGTTTCGCACACGATTAGGCCACACCTTTTTTATTTGTTGGATTACGAAACTCCCAACCCAAAACATATGTGCGGGTGGGTGGAAAAAAAATAAAAATAAAAATCACTATTTGTGTTTTTTATTTCACATTTCTACAAAATAGGCCTGTTACAGCTCAAGATGATATTGGGGGAAATAAAAAAATCATGAATCTTCAAATTTGAATGCCTTGAGATGCGATTTCTCAGCAGTTGACATGTTTCAGGATGTAATTATGAGCATTTTTTACCGATGCAACCTTTATTTATGGTCGGCGGGAAAAAAACACTGATCAAAAACGGCCGTCGTTTTTTTTGTTTTTTTTCATTTTTGGGAAAATGTTGGTCGGCGGATTCGTAATCCAACAAATAAAAAAAGTGTGGCCTTATGGTTCAGACGCAAAGTGATCCGGAAAAGTCAGTCTCCACCTGTTCTGTGTGTCACAAGGTCCACCTGACCCAACATCAGTTCCCGACAGCAACAGCGCACTCTATATAATGATCTACATCACACTTTCAGATGTAGATGAATGCGCCGATCCAGGTCTGAACGGATGTATCAAAAGGAACGCAGACTGTGAAAACACGGTGGGGGCGTACAAATGTAAATGCAAGGCTGGATATACTGGCGACGGTAAAACGTGCACAGGTAAGAAATCCTCAAATTCGCAAATAGACGTAACAACAAAAATCTGCACACTTCCGCCGAAATCTCAACCACAGCCTCAGTCTGAAACTGAATGACGTAAAGCAGGCAACACGACGACAATGACGTTGAAGACGTTGCGTCAGACTCGACCATTGCTGAATCACGGATGGTGTCATGTCAGCCAGTTTCAGATCGAGGTTCTGGTTGAGATTTCGGCGGAAGTGCGCAAATCTGCGAATTCGAGAATCATCTATTCCTTCGTTTCTGCTGCTTAAAGTGCCACTGTAGGCCTATGCATGAGGTATGCCTCTGTCCCTCCCCTGGTGGTGGAATCTGGAACCAATGTGGTAAGACTGGTATCCTGTCCAACCCATACAAAGCCGGTGATAACCTTAGCTGACAAAAATGGCCGCCATCCTCCATTATTTCCTTCATTGTATTTCAGACATCAATGAATGCACAACGTCCAAGCATAACTGTCACAAAAATGCAAAATGTGAGAATGTGGATGGTTCGTTCAAGTGTACATGCAACAAGGGATACTCGGGAAATGGTGTCGTATGTGAAAGTAAGTAAAAAACGGGAGTAAAAGTCCTCAATACTGAAGTAAATACTAGTTGATTTTAAAGGAGCACGGTATCTGATCTCTAATGGGTAATTTGACTGCCGACGTAGAGGGAGCCACCTAGCAGCAGCAACATGAACTAAAAAACAGGCCTTTTTATCTTCTGAGGCGAGTGAAAAACTGCTCGCCTGAGAACAATAGAGTTTTCTATTGTTCTCAGGCGAGCAGTTTTTTGCTTGCCTCAGAAGACAAGGCCTGAAAAAAATCCCTTACAAAATGTACGTAGTAAATCGGTCCATTCGCTGACAACGTAGTTAGTCCCGTAGATTGGAGAGTGGCGCAGTGGCGCCGGCTGTCGAGAAAAAGTGGCAATACCGGGCTCCTTTAAACAAACTTTTCGTTGAATTTCGTAGTTCGTATTTCACTTTCCAAATTGTGACTTTGCATCTTGTATTTCGAATTTCGTATTTGTAACTTCAGACACGAATGAATGTTCGAAGCTTGTATCCACACCCCTCCACGACTGCCACAAAGACGCCATATGTACGGACACCGAAGGGTCCTTCACCTGCAAGTGCAAAACTGGTTTCACCGGAGACGGAAAAACATGCACAGGTATGCTGTACGATATTAAAGGGGCACCCCACTGTATGCCTTCCCTATCGCCTGATAAACATCTCGCGTTAAGGGAGACCTCTATTGACAATGTTGTTGAACTACCGCTTAAACCTGGCGTCCACTAGGGCGCGGACAAGACGCGGAATACAAATTTAGTAAATCGCATTCATTCAGCAACCTCTCCGTATATTCTTGGAAGATTCCGTTCACTGTCTATATCATTCTTAAACATTTCCCGGCATTTCTGCACTTTCGGGAGAGGGCAAAATGCCCAATAGTCATTGATGCGGAAAGAATGCCGAAATGACACAATTTGCTTCCGCAACAACCTTGTCGGCGCTCTAGTGGACGCCACTCATTATCAACCTCGCCCCATGTAGATTAACTCTCGTTCCTAGGGTATCCATGTATGCACTCTATTGTAATCGTACATTCTCCAACACTGGGGCGAAAGGCAAAACTATGATATTGGAGAATGAGGTAATCACTGCCGGTGCTGTATATAAGGCCGTTAATTCTTTCCTCAGTTGCTACATGCGCCAACTTTTGCTAGATCGGGTCAGAAATATGCATACTGCAGGGAAGGATCCAGGATTTTGGGAAAGAGGGGGCGCACTGTGCTAGAAACATTGAAATCTGCAGTGAATTTCAATGATTTGCTCCAAATTTCGGAATTTCACGGTCGATTTTAAAGATTTTTTGGCCGAAATGGGGGGGGCGTGCGGTGGGTGCGCCCCCCCCCCCTTGGATCCGCGCCTGTAGGCCTACTGGTAGGGCCTACATGGATTAAACCTGCTTTCCTCTTGTTCTTATAGATATTAACGAATGCACAGCAACAACTGGCCCGAAACATAACTGTGATGCAAAACTAGCCGTGTGTACCAATACGCCGGGTTCGTTTACCTGCAAGTGTAAATCTGGTTATGAGGGGAGTGGAGTAACATGCAAGGGTAAGTCCGCAGTCAACAAAAAATAAGACATTTTGTTCCTGGTTGAAGGCGTTGACGAACCACAGCATGTGTGGTGTGGAGCAGTTGCATTTTGCATTGTGTGATCATCATTCGCATTGGAGAAAAACAATACAAAACGCATAGGCGCCTTCCTTTATAGACCTTTCCATCAAAGGTTTGAGCAGACGGTAAAAGCCTCAGAAATGAATTGGCAAAAATTTGAAGAAAGATTCTTCAGATGGTTGATATAAACATTCTTTCTTCAAATATTTTCCAATTGATACCATAGGATGCGAGAAAACTTTCACAGAAGATGGTCTGCTGGACTCTCGGGATAGATGAGTTAATACATTTTGTTCACACTACGTTCGTTATTATCTCTTTCACAGATATTAACGAGTGCGAGGGGAAGAACGACTGTAGTAAAGGAGCGACGTGTACCAATACCGTGGGGTCGTATACCTGTGCCTGTAAGAAAGGATGGGAGGGAGATGGCAAGAACTGTAAAGGTGCGTCATCCATCTTTATGTCCCGTTTCTCATTTCAACTTTGGGAGGGGGCTTGTTGACTGAGCCTTGTTGACTGAGGAGCCTGATAGCCTAATGGTTATCATGTCCACTCAGCAAGCGGCAGGTCCTGGGTTCGAATCCAGCCCTGGGCTATTTGGGATTAATCATCCCTGGCTCTTCACGTCCGTCACATGGGACAGTAAGCCGTGGTGCCTTGTACCTTGTTTCTTTGCAAGGGCAAGTAAAAGACCCCATCCAAGTGAGGAACATGAGTAGCTTGAGATGGCCTCTTCCATACTTACCAGGGCCAACAATGCTATGGCGTCGGGTTCGTAATATCCGGGAGTTCGTAAAATCAAGGTCCGTAAGAGCGAGGGTGCACTGTATATTCATTCTTCAAACTTTTTTCAGACATCGACGAATGTACTTTGAAGAAGGACAACTGTCTTGCTAACGCAGATTGTAAGAACACAGACGGTAGCTTCAGATGTCAATGTAAGCCAGGATTCGACGGCGACGGTGTCAAAAAATGTGTTGGTAAGTTTATATATACAGGAAGTTCACGTTTTACAATCTGCCCCAGGTTTGAGCAGACGGTATCTTCTGTTGAAGTTTTCTAAAAGCCTCGGAAATGAATTCGAATAAATTTGAAGAAACATTCTTCAGATGGTTCACAGGAACAATCTTTCTTCAAATAATTTTCAATCAGGACAATAAGATGTGAGAAAACTTTGATAGAAGATGTCGTCTGCTGGACTCTGGGGACAGATGAGTTAATGGAGAATGCAATGTTCATTCTTCAAGTTACGGACGATGAGGGCCTAAAAAATTATTTAAATTGTTTCAGATGTGGATGAATGTACAAGCGCAATACTCAAGCATAAATGTGATAAAAATGCAAAGTGCACGAACTCGGTCGGCGGCTATGATTGTAAATGTAATCAATACTATTTCGGGGATGGCACGAAATGTACAAAAGGTGAGTTGAGACAAATCCCAAATTGACGTAAACGAGAAAGATCTGCACACTTCCGCTGAAATCACAAACACAACCTCGGTCTGAAACTGAATGACGTGACGCAGAGAACCCCAGGACCATGTGACGACAGTGAGTTCGACGACGTTGCGTCAGAGTCGACCATTGCCGAATCATGGATTGCGTCACGTCAGCTGGTTTCAGATCGAGGTTGTGGTTGCGATTTCGGCGGAAGTGTGGAGATCTGCAAATTTGAGAATCATCTATTCTCTTGAGCTTGTGCAGTGGCTCATTATGACGTCACTTTTGACCACCAGTCCACCATGCTGACGTCGACGACGACAAAGTGCGCCATGTGTTGATCACGTCATGAGTTGAAGTCACTTTGAAGCCCCTTGGTCAGCATGTAACAGGTCAATCCTACAAAAAAATATGACCCCGTGAGGGGGTCATATTTTTCGTCACACACAATAACATTTACGTTGCAACGTAATATTTCCTGGGCAATAAATGGGATCATTTCGCGGGATGCGAAATATTTCCTTCCAATAAAATTGGATGAGAAATCATATGAAATATGTCGTAGGAAAAAAATGCATCGTGTATGGCGGCCTTTAATCAAACACAACGTGATATTGGATTTTAAACCCAAACTATAACTGTAATGTTCTTTTTTAGCAATGTTCACGATTAAGGCCGTGTTGACGCTCACAGCTAAATTCCTGGTTGACTACACAAAGACAAAATCACAGGTCTATTTGGCAGAAAAATTGAAAATTGAGACACAGGTAAGACATTTATTTTCATTGTAGGTCCTACTGTAGGCAAAATCGCTGAACTCGAACTTATATCTCTCTCTACACAGAATCTTGGGAAGAAAATGTTTGCATTTTATTTCTGATGATTTTGAACTACATTGGATCCCTCACACCTAGACCTTCCCAACAAAGATGGTGGCCTACTAGTTCTCCCACATGACGTCATGACCATTCATTGTCCAAGCATGATATAACACTATCAAATGCATCTCTCGGACAATTATTTTACCTAACTTTTGTGCCAATGGCCCACTTGACCAGCTCAGCGTGCCAGTGGCCATTGAATGGTATTAAGCTTCTGACATCATATGGTGAGAACTGTTGGACCGCCATCTTTGTTGGAAACAGGTATATTACTGTTTTACGAAGTATTAACGTTTAAAAATATTACCTGATATCTTAATTTCTTTATTGCCCTACAGATGACAGTTCATTGTAACAGCAAATTTGGTAGTGGCGTCTGCCTGGCCTACCTCCTCAGCCTAAGGTAAGTTTTTCACAGATCAAATATTTTTGTCTCTTAAAAGCATGGAATGCGAGTTATATTTCAATTATTAAGTTATTCCGTAACATTTTATTCATTAACAGCATGTTCAACTTTAAGTTCAGAATTTTGCACTGGCCTTTTTTTAAGGCGGTGATAGACTAGTGCAAGCTAACGAGAAACGACAGCGTTTTGTATAGGCCGTTCTCAAATTGACGTAAACGACAAAGATCTGTGCACTTCCGCCGAAATCACAACCACAACCTTGGTCTGAAACTGAATGACATGACGCAGTCAACCCCACGACAGTGACGTTGAAGATGTTGCGTCAGAGTCGACCATAGCTGGTTTGCATTTATTCTATTGTAAAGCACTGTAGAGCGAATATTTATTTGAATATGGTGCTATAAAAATGTTTTTAAAAAAAAACAAAAAAAAGCTGAATCATGGATTGCATCACGTCAGTCAGTTTCAGATCGAGGTTGTGGTTGAGATTTCAGCGGAAGTGCGCCGATCTCCGAATTCGAGAATCGTCTATTGTTTGGTGCACAGCATCAAAAAAAGACAATACAAAACGCGTTGCTCCGCATCGCGTCCAGCTATGTCTGTCACCGCCTTAAAAAAGTCCGTCGCACCAAATGTCAATCGCCTGTGAAATCGCCGCGTTGCCCGCTCCCCGCCTCCCACATCGCGTCAGTGGGCCTAGGCCATAAAGGAGCTGGATGTCGAAGTTGTAAACACTCCCTCACTGGTTCTCTATCCACGCGACGCCTGCGGTGCTGCCACCTATTGTCGGTGATATGTACTGACGTGAATATCGTGAGTGAGTTGCATCGGACCGGGAACCAGTCTAACGATCACGGGGCGCTACTGGTGCTGCCACCTGCACGAAGGAATAAAACTAGTTTGCCGACCATGTTTGTAAACAAACCAGCTTGTTTACAACTTCGGCGTCTAACTCCTTTAACGCACACTTATTCCAACTTCCAGTCCTGGAAGCACGATTGCGACCGTCGCCCTGTCGTTCAACTTTGACAAACCAATCGCTGACAAAGCTGCCTTCCTGAAGCAAGCACAGACGTGGGCAAAGGACCTCGGAAAGGGTGCAAATTGTGAAATTCCAAATATCGGCGCAACAGACTGCAAAAAACCTCCAACAGTTACAGGTAAGAAATCATCCTGTGCAAATGTTACATCACCTTTCAGTGGCGGAGGGCGCACGCCACCCCCCCCCCACCCCCGTTCAGCCGCCGAGCAGCAAAAATTTTGGAAGGCATATATAATCAGACCCTGATTTTCAGTAAAAAGAAAGTTCAATTTGGCCTGCCCAGGTGCCAGGAAATCACGTTTCCGGTACTTTTACCCAAAAGTTTTCGGCGCTTCGTGCCTTCGGGGCTCAGGGAATGGGGGTTGCCCTTTCCACGCCCCCCCCCCGTTCGGCAACTCCTGGATCCGCCACTGCCTTTGAATCAAGTACCAGTACTAGTAGCCAAATTTGTCGTCAGTGAAAATCATAGCTACGATAGAGGGCAGCACTTCAATTAAACTGGTGTACCACCAGTACCAACCGGAGGAGAAAGTGCTAGGAATGGAAGCGCACTGTAAATGATTATGGTCAGGGTTAGCGACATAATAATCCTTCAAAAAGGCTTGATCCACCACTAGGACAATACCACCCGAACTTTAATTTCAGGGGAGATTCTACAGTACAGCTCACAATTGACATCCCTACAGCTTCGCGTACGCATAACTCACGGCTTTGGTTTCGCGTAACTCACCACGTAACTCGCCAAAATCGCGTAACTCGCCTCGTTAATCGCGTAATTCACCTCGTAAGTTACGCGTAACATAGCTCGTGAGTTGTTGCGTAAGTTACGAGTGACTTACGCGTAACTTTCGCGAATTTAGGGATGTCAATTGTGACCTGTACTGTATATCAGGCCTAATGGGTTTGCAAATAAGGCGAGATTTTACTGCTGTTAGAGGCCGCCTTTTAGCTGACTCGGCATAATTATTCCAAGCTCTAAGCATAAGTTTTGTCATTGTTTTTAGATCTTGACGAGTGTAAGGAACTCAACGTATGCAACAAGTATTCCACTATATGTGAGAACACTTTGGGCGGTTATAGCTGCAAATGCAAGCCAGGATATACCAGTGATGACCCAGAGTCCGCAGGTTGCAAGGGTATGTACCGAAAAAGGGCCTAAAGCCGATTCATACTTTAGATGCCAGTGTCTGCATCCAACGCGTGATCAAATTTTCAGGATGCCGTGTTCGACGTCGAATCGTGCCAGATTGGTTGGCGTCAGTATAGACCTTTCCAACAAAGATGGCGGTCTTAACAGTTCTCACCATATGACGTCAGAAGCTTCATACTATTCAATGGCCGGCCGCTGGTACGCTACTGGTCAAACAGACCATGGGCACAAAAGCTTACGGTAGATAAAATAATTGTCTGAGAGGATGCGTTTGGTAGTGTTGTGTCATGCTTGGACAATGAATGGCCACGACGTCATGTGGGAGAACTAGTCAGCCACCATCGTGATTGGGAAGGTCTGTTGTTTGATGAGTCTAGTTAAGTGTGTCCTTGTACACCTAAAATAACGGGCCATATTCTAGAAGTTTCCTTAACTGTAAGGTTAACCATTAGCTGTTGTTTGCAGGGCAGAATACAAAAGCTTAAAGTGGACCTTAGAGTTAAGGAGGGTTCTAGAATACGGGCCAATATCTTTAATATTTTTTACAACCATGTGTCTCTTTCTTTTCAGTTGTTGGCCTTACCGGTGAAAAGATAGCTTACATCATAATAGGCGTCGTCGGCGGAGTCTTATTGATCGGTATTATCGTTCTATGCGTTTGTTTGACCGTGAGGCGGCGCCGGCGCCAAGATAAGGAGGCACAGGAACAACAACAACAACAACTTGCACCTCCCAGAGACGGCCCCGCGGAGGGCATCCCCGCTGTCACGCCGGACAACCAGTTACCTCCATGGATGGAATACGGAGACTCATTCCAGTTTAAGATTCCACGACCGGAGAAATATTCCGGTGATTTGAGCGGCAGGCAGGGGAGTGGGCGACGCGTGGATCAGGGAACGAGCACACGATCACTGGAGAGTTTAGGCCGAGTCCTGCGACCGGAACTACAGCTTGACGAACCCCACTATCCGTCCAGTTTACATGCTTAGCTCATGACACTAGGTCAATCACAAAAGGAGGCAAAAAAAGGAGGTGCTGATCATCAACCAGGTTAAAAACGCAAGTGCGCATGCTTTGCCATGGGGTACCGGCAAACAAAAGGAGGCGCTGATCATCAACTCGGTTAAAACGCAAGTGCGCATGCCTTGCGATTGTTGCACGTCATCAGGCGTCATGCGTCATTCTGACGTTATGAAAAATTGCGCATTCACAACCCATGACTTTGATCATTGGTCTGTTGTTTACGTCAAAATGGTCAACTTTATCGGTTACATTCATCATGTTCCCGCAGAGATTTTTGCTCAAAAAGCAATAATATTTCAGCAGTTCTGTACTTAATGACAGAACTGTAAAATTAGAAATTCAAGTGCATTGTTTTAGTTATTTTCGACCTAGAAACAGGGTGTGCTATTCAGAATTAATTGGAAAACAACGTTAGCCTCACTTTCAATGACGCAGTTCTGACCTGGTTGCATGGTAAGCGCCGCGTTGCGGAGTTGCTTTGCTGATACCTCATTGGTAAAGCTTTTTTCATTCCTTTCCCGAAGCTTCTAAACGATCAGTGCCGTCTCCCAGCATATAGGGTTGTTTAATTTAACCATACTGCAGGTCAGTACCGGTACAAAAAAATCATTAGCTCTTTGGTTCTGTCTTTTCATGATAAACTGCGTATTGTGTTTTTTTTCGTGGTTAAAAAAACTGCTGGAGCAGGCATTACCAACTATTGCGGGCACGACGTCCCGCTAGAGCGCAGCGTGATAAATGATCACGTGCAGCGTTACGCCAATCACAATGCCGCAGGACGTCATCATGTCGGCGCCCACGAGAGCAACGCGACGTCGAAATGACGCCGCGGGTATGGCGGGACACGGCAATCAGTGCTGCGGTATCCCATTTTCAACACCCCTGTGTTAACCGTAAAACTTTTTCATAACTCAATTTAAAGTGAAGAATCTTGTAGCGTATGATGCTGCCTTGTATCCTGTGGGCAGGCAAACAGTGCCGCTGTCTCGCGTTTCCAGCTGGCGGGGCGCCAAAGTTGCTGATTTTGGCAAAATGTACATGTGAGAGAGCCCAATGCATTGGAAACCCTCCCAGTAGCTGAGTAAATATAAAAATTTCACCCGAATCAACCGTTTTTGGTCTCAAAATGCTCGTTAGATGGGTCTAGACAAGTGTAGAGGCAGGCAAATTACATAACTGTACATGCTGCCTGTTAAAAGCCGTGTTTGTATCCCAGCCCGTGTATCGCGTTGTGGGGCTTCTCGGACGTCATGACGTGGGCATGGCAGTGACGTCGCGCGTGCGCAATGGATAAATGCCCGCGATAGTTGGTAATGGCAATGCAGTCGTCGTATGCAATCGCATTTTATCCAAGAAACACTCCTGAAAAAAACTTAAAGTGAATCGACAGCGAAAAATTTGATTTAGAAATAGAATTTGAAAGGGGACGAATTTTCTGGAAAAAATGTAAACAAACTTCTCCAGAATGTCAACAAAGAAATTTTCGTGCATTTTGATTGGCTGAATTTTGTGTTTACAAACACCAGCCAAATGTAAACAAAATCCGCTATCGATTCGCTTTAACTGTATATATTCCACATGTAGCTTTTTTATGTATTTTTAAAATGTAATATAATTGAGAGAAATGTATTTACATGTACTGTTTGTACATGTATATGTACCCTACATGTATAGTATTTATTCAATATGATCATTCAGTGTCATCTGCGACAAGACGGTGTAAATTTTAATGTCATTCGACCGAAAAAATAGGGTTGGTTTCACGCCAGAAGTTAATAGAAATGACTGGAAATCATGTTGAAAAAAGAAACTTCGGTCACATCGATCGGAGCACCACGTCGTGGCGTAGTTCGGCGGGTTCCTCATTGCTTTGGAACCTTTCTCTCTATGTCCCCTATTATGAAGTCGCAGCTTATTTCGTCAGACAATAGTAGGGGACACTCTCAGATGGGGTAGGGCCTACCGGTACATTCAAGAATGTTACACTGGTCGGTGAAGCCCTTCTTGAACTATGACAAATGGTCTGTGATATTTCGAGTCCACATTTTGTTCCAAACCATGACATGTAATGTACTTATAACTTGTATACATTAAAGACGAAATTATATTTTTAAAATCTCCTATCTGTGTTCATTTTATTGGTGATAAACAAATCCACACACATGACCAACCACACAGAGCTGGTCACCTCAGGCCTATAAGGCCACCTAGTTTCTCGTCTCCACCCTTGCCAAAAATTTTTTTGCCTTGCCTCATTTCCATTTTTTCTCATAACAAATTCTCCAACATGTCAAACGTTGAAATGCAGGGTCGGATCCAGGGTTGACAGAAAGGGGGCATAGCTCGACAGAGGTGGTGAACACTGAAAGCGGAAAGCCCAAACGGTGGTGGGGGTCCTACCCCAGAAAAAGTTGACAATTCAGATGCATTTTCCTGGCATCTGAGAGCAAAAATTTGAAATTGTTTATGTGATTAAATTTTTCTTGCTAAAAAAATTATTGCTCTGCCAAAAATCGGGGGCGTACGCCCCCCACGACCCCCTACTGGATCCGACCCTGGAAATGAGAGATTTACGTGTCCCATTTAAGTTCCTATCAAAATTCCTGACCCCGGGGTAACACATCCCAGAATATATTTTTATATACCGGTAGGCCCCTACATATTTCTGGGCGTGTTTCCCGGGGGTCAGGGCACTGTCCGTGGGGTCTTCGGAAACACCCCGCCCCGCCCCCATGCATGCCTCAAGTCCCTGTGCATTCACCTTGCTGAGGGAGGCTAAGCCACGGCCGGGACAGAATTGGTCTGTCTTTGGTTTACCATGAAATGACTGAATGAAAAAAAAACGAGCCATCTGCGATCATGCCATGCATATGCGCGCGGCGTAGGCCCCTATCTGAATTTCCTTCGAACAATCATGATAATTCCCGATCGAAACCAATAAAACCAATGAAAATGCACCCGATTTATATTTGTAAGTGTCCTGCACGTAGTGGATCACTTTTGATCCGAGATAGAAGTTCCGTAATCAACACTAACATCTGACCAAGAAGAAGCATAGCATGGAAGTGAAAAGCACGCGCCGCGCCCCCTGCCGGCCTGCATGCCTGCTGCACATTCATCATGTGCATTAGCCACCCAGTCACACCTGTTAGAGCCTTTTGAATCCTTCCATCAAAATAATGGATGATTTCATAACCTTAACTTCTTGATGATGAAATGACTTGTCTAGGCCTACCGGTATGTAGCCTAGTAGGCCTAGGCCCTATCATCATATTATATTGCCTATGTCATGTATGTTCCTGACCTAGCATTAGATATTTAGAGACCAGGGACAGGGTTGGCGTTGCCATTACTTTTTTAGCCACAGTGACAGAGTAAAGAAAATCCCTATTGAACACGCCATGACGCTGTGGCTGTTGAACACTAGGCCTATTGAACAATAGGGATTTTCTTTACTTTGGCTAAAAAAGTAATGGAAGTGCCAACCCTGTTAGACCTGTTGATACATTGATAATGGCTGCTCGTTTTCATTTAGGGCCTATGCAGGTCAGTCAATGAAAGTTCCTTGGCAAACCCGACATCTTCTGTGAGGTTCCAACTGATACGGTACTTCAGCTTTCGTCAGCTATTAGTCCAGTAAATTTAGCCGAAAATTTGGGCCAACCGGGAACAAATTGCAACAAACGTTTTTTTGGCTTTAAATCTTTGATTAGGTCATCCTCGACATCATATCCAAAATCGGACAAAATCGGACTACGGGAACCCACTTAATTTGCATATTCAATTTCGGGAACTGACTTTAACGTTGGACGCCAATGGACGTAACAGCTGAGCTTTGTACAGGAGAATGGGACCCGATGTACAGGTAACTTTTTAACGGTTGGATTTACACCCCATAAATGTATTACCAACAGATAGAAATGTGGTGCGTCGGAATCAGACAAGCATGTTCTGAACTGTTTTCAGTTGTTATGTAATAAGAGATGATGCTTTTTATATAAATTAACAGAAAAATGGGTCAAAACGCATAAAACGTCAATTTTAATTAGGTAGCTGCTTAAAATTTCGAAAGAATAGGCTTATTTGATTCCGAGGTACTGTGTTTCTATCTGTTGGTAATACATTTATGGGGTGTAAATCCAAGCGTTAAAAAGTTAGCTGTACATCGGGTCCCATTCTCCTGTACAAAGCTCAGCTGTTACGTCCATTGGCGTCCAACGTTAAAGTCAGTTCCCGAAATTGAATATGCAAATTAAGTGAGTTCCCGTAGTCCGATTTTGTCCGATTTTGGATATGTTGTTGATGATGATGTCATACAGCATATAAAATAATAAAATCTTTTGTTGCAATTAGTTCCCGGTTAATTCCTAGATTTACTGGACTATATGGAGGTTCGACCACCATGTCCATCAGTAGACTACATGTATAAACCATTGGAATCACGTCGTTCAGGCTGTGGATGATTAGGTGAGTTTAGACTACATAGTGTTGTAGATTTAGCCATGTTGGGCCCGTGAGTCTGACGTCCAGACTTTTGGCTTGAGATCCAGGCACTTTCTAGCAGTCGCTCTGGCACTTTCTAGCAGAGTCGCTCTGGCACTTTCTAGTAGAGTCGCTCTGGCACTTTCTAGCAGAGTCGCTCTGGCACTTTCTAGCAGAGTTGCTCTGGCACTTTCTAGCAGAGTCGCTC